>PNEQ01071094.1:0-33563 GCA_003012365.1 Medauroidea extradentata
TACTGGATTTAATAGCTCACAAAGCTACGAAATACACAAAACAGTAATCAACTAGAACTCTCACAACACAGTTAGTTATGCACACAATTACTCCTGTGTCACAGACACGTTAATTAACTTTGACAATTAAAGCACAAGAAAAGTCTACCATCAATTAATTAAACACTATAAATCACAATAAAATTCAGTCATATATCCAGTCAACAGTATTTCTAATAATGACAATGTACAACCTTATCAGTCCGAAGTGGCGATGGCTCACCATGTGCTGCGCAGCACCCCGAGTGCACCGCTGTCTTCACTCTTGAAGTCTTCTGTTCGACTCCCGTCGCGCACCTCCTCTTCGCCTGTCAGCCCGCCGCAGCAGTCCTCTTGTATCGCCAAACACTGCTCCGAAGGTAGCCCCCTGCCGCCTCACAGTAGACTGACGTCACCAAGATGTCTTCACCAGTCTCTCTCCACAGGCCTAGCACCTTCCTCTAGCACTACCAATAGCGAACTCTCCTCAAATGTGCCGATTCTGTGCTTTTATACTAGCCCAGACAGTCGGGTGTTCCCCGCATTACAAGGGTCTAAAAATAGATATTTCATCATATTTGGGATGTGCTTGTAGTCACGTCGGCCGCCCTCGAAGGGTTAAGACGCAGTTGGGACAGGTATCTATGACGTAGTTTCGGCGGGATTCCCACTATGAGCCACCCGGGCTTTGAATCATCGGCCAGCCCTCAAGGTGTTACGAAACAGCCGCCGACCACTGGCCTCCAGGTACATGGCACGCAACAATATATATGATATCGGAAGAACGGTCCAGCCCGTTCTGGTGTATGTTAGAAAACAAATATAAAATAAATAAATACTTCTATTTCTGAGCACGATATTAGCCTACAGAGATCAATAGAATCATTCTTCCCGTGCTAAACTTAAAAGATCTAGTAAAAAAAAAAAAAAGACGTGTTGTGTTTCTTGATCTTATTCGAGACCACTTTACTCGATTAATAGACCAGTTATATACGTTATTCACTGTGTAATGTAGGCGCTTTAAAAAAAGAAGGAATTCGGCTATCACAAACATTGCCATGAAGACAGTACATACGTTTCAACGCTAACGTCTACAGCCATGTTAATATAACTGTTAGTGTGTTAATATCGTTTGTGATTCCTTGTAACATGCTTGCTTCACCGATAATATCCCGTATCTTGCTTCGTGTGTGATGTGTGGTCCAGATGAACATCTTGGGACTGTGTCTTTTTTACTTTGTGTGCATGCAATGGTTTTCCGATAGTCGGGGGCACCGGATTGTCCCTCGTTTGTCTGAGGTGCAGGAGGGTAGTTTTGGAGAAGGGGCGTAGGGGGCGAGTCACGCGAACCCGCCACCTTTTCCGTCATCCCCGTCCAAATGTCATTTACTCGGAGGCTCGCGTCCGCCTGACCGAGTGCTGGGGGGGTGCCTTCCTTCCTTCTCGTCGTGAAGTCGTGTCACGTCGCATGTAAGGATGGGGTTGGTTGTGGGAGGGGAGGGTTTCTCTTGCGCGGGGCGAAAGTTGACGCGCCAGTCGGAAGACCCAACCCCAAGCCCCGCTGCTTTGACTTTTCCATTGAAATCACCGCCCGTCGACCCTCGGACGTCGTTGGAATACGTATCGCGCTCGTGGGCGACGTCTTCAGTTTCGGGAATCTGGCGAGCTTGTTCGCAGCGCCTCACCCATATAGTTCTTAACTGAGGCACCGCGCCTAACGGGGTGTATTCTGCATAACGGAGTTGAAAACTTCCTGATATTTTTCACTAGAAAAACCCTCTAAAGTAAAAAAAAAAAAAAAAAAAAAAAAAAAAAATTCTCAAATCACTAACTCCTGCCAAAATTTTTTTGACGTGAATTAAATTTCATTTGTTTGACTTCGATAACGTTTGGATTTAATGTTCAACAAAATTCTCTTCGTTGTCATGTCACAATTGAGGCCATGTTCTCCTGTTTTTACTGTTTTTTATATAATTAATTTTTTAAGCTTAAAGAGAGGATATATAAAAATCAGTTTTGTGTAAAATGGTATTTGCCGCGGTAGCTATTTTTTCCCACACTAAAAATTCATCTAACAATAATTTAGTTCGTTGCACAATAAGCCTCGAAAAATTCAACGAACATGGTGAAAACTATTAAAAAAAAACTGCCTGACAGTTTTTTGATATCTGCTCTCGTCTAGGCGTAAAAAATTAATATCGGTAAAAAGTATAAACGGGAGAGCATGACCTTAATACTTTTACTAAACACAAATTATTCTAGAAACTTCTGTGGCAAACTTAACAAAAAATGTTTAAGTATTGATGAGAAATTAGTTGGAAATCTGTTTAGTTAATTTTTAGAATATTTCTTCTAATTTTCTTTAGAATTTTTTGCATGGGTGGTTTATAATATTGTTGATAATTTTTTTTAATCAAAGCAGTTTTTTAAAAAATTCCTAACATTACGTAACATTTTTATAGTGTATTGTATTGTAGCGTCAAAGATGATCTAGATATGTGAATTAAGATGGAACATCGCCTTTACGTGGGCGGAATCTAACAGACATGTAATATTTTGCTAGCAGGAGGCCTATACTGTCTTACCTTGCGGCCACGGAAGAATTTAAGTTGGGATTTAGTGGTAATATGAAATTCTCTGTAGACCAATTTAAAAAAATTTCGAACAAATTATGCTACTTGGAGTTCTCCAAGAAAAATTAATTACGCTGAGAAACGTTAAGAGGGCGTGGTAATTCATCGCTATAAACATCAGTTTGAAATTGTAGATTTCTAGAAATCAATTTGTAAAAAATAAAAGTAAAGTTAGTTAGTGATTTGATGTTTTTAACCATCACCATCCTGGATTCTACCCGCCAAGCACAGGTATATCGAAGGGGCCGGAAAATTTCGCTGATTGAATTACCTGCATGTTAGAATCAAATATCCCATGCATACTCAAGTCCCGACCATTTGTCAACTAGCTGCTACTCAGTGGAACAGCAGACAATGGACGAATGGACAGGGTTGAATTTGCACAGGACAATGGATTCTATCATGCAGGTAATTGAATCCGCGAAATTTTTCGGGCCTTAGGTATATGGTGTCGGGGTAACCTTAGTTATTCTCATTGGCGCAGCCGAATGAGCGACGACTGTACAAAGACATACTAGTACCACCAACCTTGAAGCTAAGCTGCAAATGTGCGCATAAGACAGCGAAACAGGCTGTTGCAGAATTATTTTCATCGAAAATCTCTGTTTAGACACATCGCTGCTTCGTACTGCTTGATCTTCCTACACCTGCCATCATTTGCTTCTAAGTGATCAGGGGAAATAAAAAAAAAAAAAAACTGAACGAATCCAATAAATATTATTTCACGGAAGCGACATTACTTTCTTGTTTTTTTTTATACAAAGACATTTCTTGAAAATCCTGCTGTTAAACGAATCCTTAGTTTATATTTTGGGAGAAGAATATAATCTATTGCGGGCTTAACCTCAGGGGCGTCATTTTTAGGTTTTTCTAGGGGGGATGGAGGGGGGCAAGATTTTTTTCGGCGACAGTGACATTGTTGCATCATTTTTATTCAATAAGCATGTATAAATTAGAAACTTTAATAATAAAACTTCTGTTTTATGTGCTTAAGTTAGCATTATTTAAATGACAAATACAAAAATTAAATTTATAGACTTAAAATTCTAAATCCGCCCCCCCTCTAAATGACGCCCCTGTTGAACCCGTGTGATTACTCAGAAAGTTGGTTCTGTTTGCGAGATAGTTTCCAAGGTTTTGCACTGTAATGATTGTTAAAATAAGTTACGGCGTATAGTTTCGCACACGATGGCTTGGAATTGTTATGACGTAGAAGCGCTGAGAAGCGGGTGTCGACGCTCTGTCGGAAGGATGAAGACATTTTCACTTCGCTTCCGATGATGCGGATAGAGGAGTTTGATGGTGAGAAGGAGAGGGGGGCAAGAGCTAGAGGAGCTATGTATATAGCTCCGCCAATCTCCGGAGATGTGCCACGTTGTGTTGTTGGACGCCGACACCACACTTGGGGCGCCCGCCTAATTCCTTGCTCTGTACCTCCCGAGTGGCGGTGATCAAAGCCAGCCCCCTTCTGCTCCCCTCGCCAGTTCCTCAACCCTCTCCATTCCTTCCGGTTTCCTTTGACTGCATTGTAATTCAGTTACCCTGAGGCGACGCCTCCTCCTGTGTACCAGGATCGCGTTGCCTGTCATAATGACGGCGCACTGTCAAAATTACCTCTCTGCCCTTCTGGGACAAAATACATCCGAACCACGGGATGCTTGTGAGAACTTGATACATCTTGGGGAGGGCTTGTTAATTGGCGGTATAGCCCTGTTCTAGATTCGTGCTTAGTCGAGACAAAGATTCCAGTTGGAACGAGCAAACTTTACGAATGAGTGAAGTGACGATGTAGTGGTCAGGTTGCTCGCCTCCCGCTTTTTTTTTCCGGGCTCGATTCTCGGTTGAGTTGCTCCAGACGTGTGAGTGTAATATAAGTGGTCTTTTTTGGCCGTCTTATTTTATCGGGGTGCTGCCGTTTCCTGGTGCCTTCACATTCCACACTCGCCTTATAGAGTACCATAATAATCGATTATTTCACTAATTTATCATGTAGAATCATTGTAGGAGAAATCTTAAAGTTAACCTATAATTCTCTTGCAATAATTCTGCATGAAAAATAATAAAAGATTTCATATTATTTTTGTTAATCTGTTTACCAAGAATATATCCTATGGTTTGTCGAAAAGAAAATTTAAATAATACAATTTGAATATATGTTACGGCTGAAAAAAAAATTACAGTGAAATTGTCCAACACTCCCCCTTAAACGCTCATCACAGCTCTTCACTAGTCTCCTCTTAACTGTAAAAAAAATTAGTTCATTTATAGAAACGTTACGTGTTGATTTTTTAATATCCTGCTTAAGGTGGCCGTCTACCCAGGACGCCAAGCGGTGTGCAGAGCTCTGCCAGTTACCAGATTATTCTATAACTGCTACTCGCAAATTAGTTATATATATCTGTTTATGAATAGCATTTACAGCGCGTTATAAGCTGTTCACTTTAAGCTGAGCACTCAGCAGAACTTGTAATTAATTAAACATTTGTTTTATTGAGCCAATGTGTGTTAACTTTTGGGAGTGTTGAAACTTTTACACTGATTTTTAGTTACATAAAAATTTTCAATTGGTGCAGGTTCAAATCCCGACTAACACAAACATGATTCAATGTTAACTTGATGTAACATACATAAAATAATACCTGGACGTGGAGAGCAAGAGGGGATTTTCTCCGTGCGGTGTTGCCACATTGTATGCGTAAGATGTACAACATCTTGACACTTACGTTTTCTTTGTGAAACCCACGATTGGCGGTTATTTCTGAACATAGATTTTGGTATATCGTACCATGAAGGAAATTATGCCAATAGGTAGCCCTACGTGTCTAATTGTCTTGCGACATGACGCGCCTTGAAGCAAAGGCAGATTCCAAGGCGACAAATATTTGAAACTCGCCCTCGCGAAGTGTCTTCGTGCCGCACGGGCGGAAGTGTACGACGAGTGTTCCGCCGAGTGCATGTGCAGTTCGTGGCTGCGTGCAACGGTCGACTTTCACCGCGGAAGACACAGACGTGTCTGCTCGCTCGTGTTACCTTCCTACCAGCGCGGTCCACGGAGTAGCTAACCTCGCTGGCGTGATCCTCAGGTACACCGGACCACGACCGCTCTCCACTCCCCCTCCTTGCCCCTCCACTGCTCCTGGGAGGTTACGAACAATGGGAATGTTAATTATACACCCGCCGTGTTTACGATCGTTACCAGACCCGCGGTGTGCCTGGAGCCGACGTTCCCACTGGGTCAGTCTTCACTTCCCCTTGAAGAAGTGTATTCCTTCCCGCCTTCTTCCTCCTCCTTCCTATCGGTGCGTTTTTACTCTTCCACTGTTTCCTCCACCTCCCACCAGCACGCTTCTATCCCCTCACGGCAGCTTTCTGTGATTTGTTTTGTCGGGCCACGATACCTCGGTGAGCCAGTCTGTCCGGCGCGGTCGCCGACGTAGCCCGATGTGGGTTGTGGTGTTCGTCGGCCGGGAGTTACTGCTTGCGGCGAAGCTGCCTCTCCGGGGCCGGCAACCATGCGTGTGCGAGGTACATCACCACAGGCGGTTACATTAAGTAACCTACTGGAGTAAGGCACGTGTGATCTATCATGTGACTAGGTCTGGTAAATGTCTAAAAGGGCGCTTGAACTACCCGGGTTATTATTTCAACACCTCAAGCTAAAATTTTACCCTCCTGTGACGTCATGTGCGCAGTTTACGTCCGTTAGGAGTAAACACCTCGGTCGGCACCAGAACTCCGAGGGAATTCTTCTCTTTATAATGCAAGAGTCGCTTGCTTCGTGATACGTCCATCTGTGACGACTAGTTTGGCGGCATTGAAGGTTTAGAATGTTGCTTGGAGTATTATTTAGTTTGCTAGGGGCTGTTCGCATTAAAACGAGCGCTTTTCAAAGGCCGTCTGTTTCAAGAATTATAGAAAAGTATTGCAGTTACTGGCATTATTACTTTCACGGCAGGAATAAATTGCAGAAAAGCACAATAATGTTTGGCAGGGCGTATTACCAGGGCGTCAATGATAGTATATAAGATGTTAGTTCACTGTCATATGACACAGATATTATTACAGGATTTTTTTCTTTGTATTATATATATTTTCGTTCAGAGATTTTATAAAAATAACGAAGCTAAATTAAGGCGGAGTCTTTGTGTTTCAGTTGGTACTTTTTTTTTCTAAATAAGGCACGTGTTTTCAGCGAAGAAGTACATTAAACAAAGACGGTTTGAAAATATCTGTAAATGTGTTAATTCATCACAGAAAAAAGACGCGGGTTTAACATATACTACATATACATTAATCGTATCTGGATATCCAAATAAATACGAAATATGCTGTTAATCGTTTGTCTCTATTTAGCAACCTATGTTATGTCTTAGGTCGCACCTGGATTCTCGCATATGAAACACTGGTCCATCGTGAGGTTTTATTTTGTAACATTTCTGAGCGATGACTGGCACATATTTGTGTAAACGTTTCATAACAAAATATATAACTCTAAGCGGTGCCGCCTAACACTCACTTCAAAATCGTTGTAATATACAGGGAATACGTATTTTACGAAAATATTCCACGTGTTCCCATCATGCCGCTGTACGAAAAGAAAATTCATGTCGGACAAGGACGAAATATTATTGTTGAATTACCATGCTCAATATAAACACTGTTTCGAAGCCTTCCAACTGCCATACTTGAAAATGTACTGTCTCGATATATATGAGAGTAAAATAGAAACTTACTCATAATGCTAAAAAAAGGCTGTTTTTTTAAAGACTGCTGTTCCAAAAAAAAAATATTTTAGAGCCACCGCTGTGAATCCCATAGGATAAAAATTACGAGAACTTTTGCATGCTAACTTATTGCGCTGCGAATAGAGTCGATGTGTCTCTCTTCAAGCGCGATACCTTGACTCTTATTGTTTCGCTGTTCCCGTGCGTCAAACGCGGAAATTTGAAACTGGTACACAAGACTCTTAAGAGCCTGTCCAATTAATTATGTTGATTTTTTTTTTTTTTAATTTCTTCCCGATAAGAAATTTGGCAAGTATTATTCGAAAATATTATGATAGTGATTTAGCTAATTTCTTTTCTCTCATTACGGACATATTATTATAAATATTAAACCGAATTTATGAGCTAATTATGCTAACCGAAGGTGATGATAATAACGCACCTAATCGTAAAATTTAATGTTTGTACAAAGATAGGTTGTCAGAATTCCGTCACACGCCTAATTTATTGTACGAAAATTAATAATTTGACCGAAAGAGAAGGCACAGCCTTTTAATTTGACCTGCGCTCTTTTGCGGCGAAAGCTTCTTCCTAATTCACCTGAATGTGGTACGAACTAATCAGGGGGATCCTTTGCCGTAGGTGGTCTTAAACGCAATTAAAACTACCCGTTTTTGACAGTGTTGCCGCATCTAACCAGGCTCGTGCAAACACCTGACATCGCTTATGGCTCTGGCATTCAGAGCAGGTTCGAGGCGATCTCCCCCTCCCCTAATGCTTCCCCTCAAATCACCCACCTTCCCACGTTCCAGGCCAGACGCATCGCCCCTCCTTGTTTGTATTCGGCGAGTGGCCGCCGCCTAACAGCACGGTAACAAGATTTGCAGGCGTGCTGGGCGGGTAACGTATGCACGTCGTGCAGGGGCGAATTACTCCTCTCTCTGCTTCACCAACATACTTGCCTGCGCCGTCAGTCACAACTGACCTAGGCTGCCCCCACACGTGCCGCCATTAGTGCTCCTTGGATAACCAGGCATCCTCCCCCTCCCCTCCCATCCCGCAACCTGCTAGGATCTCGCTCGTAGTTGCTCGTAATCGAGTTGACAGATCCGATGGCGCTGCGTTGCCTCGGCTGGCCCTTGTACGTCTCTACGTTGAGATGTTTGTCAGATGTTCGAGCTGGGAGATCAGGGAACCGATAAATAGGTATCATTGTCTGTTATATTGCACTGTTGTAGAGGAAAAGCTGGCAACTGAAACATATTAGTTCGTGATGAAGAAAATAATTTTTTAAGTTTCATAATTAAATTTCTGGATCCCTACTTGTGGTATTTTACTAAGTTTTTTTTTTTAAATCAGTAAGGGAACAGATATAGGAAAACCGTTACATAGAAATGTTGGAAATTATTTGCACTATGTAGCCTAATTATTTTTTATAATAATTTTGGCTTATTATTATTATTATTATTATTATTATTATTATTATTATTATTATTATTGACTTTAATGAATTGTAACTGAGTCGATAAATAGCCAAAATTATAGAAACTTATGATTAAAAAAAAATAAAGCTGTATAGTGCAATAAATTTCCAACGTTTCTATGTAACAGTTATGCGGTATCTGTTCCCTTTCAGGATTTAAAAAATAAAACCCGCAAATCAGCATAAATATGAATCCGTGGTCTTCAAGACACGATAAGGCCACGATTACAAGGCACTTTGGAACTAGTTTACCTGACAGTATTTATAAAAATTCCACTGTACCACTGATGTACAAATTCTTAGTTTTTAAGCCGTAATATATGTTTCAGAGTATAAATCAAAAATGTTTCTTTGAAGAAACAATTTAATGTATGTATTCTTTAACATGTTTGCACTAAATTTGCTTTATGCAATGATCTTTACTAACTTTGAGGAAACATTTATAAGAATTATGAATTTGTTAAGCGTTATCTTTGTTAAGCGTTATCTGTAGCGCCTCATGTAAATGTAAAAGAGTTGGGCGTCAGTGACTGTTCTTCATAAATACGTTACTCGACAGAATTTCGCTCAGAAAGTTGGCAAAAAACTGTTGTCCAAGATTGCTGCCATACTTCCCCCCAATTGGCTTCGAGAAACCAACAATTTCAAACTGAGGCTTTTAACGCTGAATTGTGTACCATTTCCTCTTAAGAGGATTGTGTACCAGTTTCAAATTTCCGCGTCTGACGCTTGGAAACAGCGGAGCGATAAGGACCAGAATACCACGCTCGACAGGAAGCATATCTCCTCTAATCGCAGCGCATCAAGTTGGCATGCAAAGTTTTCTATGTAGTATTTTACCAGTTGGAACTTTTTAAGTATTAAGTACCGAGCCTAAATTTTTATTATTGAATAGTATGAAGTAAAGGCCACGCATGCCTCTTGTTTTGCCCTTTACGAATTCAGGTGGTATATTCGGAGTTACATCACTCTAATATAAGCTGTTTTTAGCCATTTTGAGAAGCCCATGTTTCCAACGTGTTCTTTTGATATATAACAGTAATTTGAGTAAGTTACGCGATTTTCGCGTGGAAAATAATACGCATGGCACGCTGCAACACCATCCATGCGCCAGTCGAGGACTCCTCTCAAGACTTTCCAAGTGCCAGTCTTCGGTGTAGACGTGTTTTGCCACGGGAGGATGTCCCGTGGTGTAGCACGCCGTCACGCTCTGGCAGCTACCCCCTCACTTCCCCTCCTCTATCCTATCATCTCCGGTCACGCACACAGGCCTCGCCGCCAGGAACCAAGTAACCTTGACGTATCACAAGCGCACTCTCCCTCCCACAACCTAGCTGCCGGGCGCAGTCGTTCGACAAAAATTACAACAGCACGTCTGCCAGCACAACCTGCACCCTGATTAAATACTAAATATTTATTCTATTTTATTTCGTATTTTGATGAATTTTGACTACCCGCGAGTGAGAGGCTCAAAAGTGACGGAGCAGTAAGGTCGACCTTGAAGCGCGCATCAAATGCCTCGTCGCCTCAACGAGCCAAGCGCTGAACTAGCGTGCAAGCTTCCCGCCGAACGGTTTTTACTGTGGGACACTAAGCGGTGACCATATAATTTTATTGGTGGAAAGTCTGCAATTAAGTCCAGTGCAGGTCGCAATCTGAGTTTCACATACATCCGGTTAGTACATTTTGAAGTACGAATATCTGAAAAGGCCGTTTTTAGCCATGTCGGAGGGCTTAGAAACTGTATTTTTAATCAACGCGGCGTCTTAACAATGAGGTTCCGACCTTGTCTGAAGTTTGTTTTCTTTTCGTACGTTGGCACAATGTGCACACGTGGAATATTTTTGTAGAAAAAACCTGTTTACGAACACTTTGCAACGCATTTAAAGCGTGAGGTAGACGGCCGCCCTAAATGTCGCCACCTACCTGCGCGGTTTATAGGCTCAGAAGCGACGCAGTTATATAGGCGCATCAAATGTCGCATCGCCGCAGAGAGCCAAGCGCTAACGTGCATATTCCCTGGATCCATTTTTACTATAGAATTTTAAATAGCGACCGTATAATTTAATTGATGGAAAGTCTGAAGCAAAGTTCAGTATCTGATTCTAGCCGAGTTTCGCATACATCCGGTTAGTACATTAGTTAGTACGGCGGTTTTTATAATGAGCTTTGTGTCGTAACTGTGACATTCCATCCTTGTACGAAGTGTGTTTTCTTTTCGTACGTTGGTACATTATACAGGGGTGGAATAGTTTCCCCCACCCCCCAATATTACAACACCTTTGACGCACGTGGTAGACAGTACTGTTAGGAAGACACAGCCTTCTCTTATACTTAACCAAGCATAACAAAGCTTCCTACACGAAGGCTCTGCTGACAGGAAGGATTATAATGAGGTGCGGCTTAGTCACATTACACGATATGGCTTCCTGATAAGTGAAAACATTTTTTTCGTTTATAGAGATGGTGAAATTTCGCGAATTCAATGACCTGCATGTTAGATTCAAATATCCTATGCATACTCATAAGCCCCGTCTATTAGTTCTTTGTCTGCTGTTCCACTGAGTAGAATCTAGTGGACAAATGCTCAGGACTAGAGTATACATAAGATATTTGATTCTAACATGCATAACAGGGCATTAAATTCGCGAAAATTCACGATCTCAATTCATTGATAATAAGAAAATATTACTACGGGACTAAATAGGTTTGAATAGTTATGATTATAATTTTAATGTTTTTTTTTTTTGGACATGAAGGTAGTTCTTTGTATTTGTCATTTTATTTTTTAGACGGCCTAAAAGACTTCTAGCGACGTATTCCGAACCGAGAATAATAATATCACTAGTCGCATGAGTGTAGGTTCGATATTTGACTATAGCTCCAGAAATATAACAATTAAGCAGCAGCGCCACATAATTATTACTTACTATTGATATGAAATAATGTGTATTGTTGATTACACATTTGTGTTTAGGAACGGTTAGATCAGTGATTTGCTATTCTAACATTTAATGGCATCCGATTGAATAGTAACCGTTGATTGCGATAGTAATAGTTTCTTAATCGGTTGTCAAATTGTCGTTGTTTTCAGTCATGCAATAAAGTGTATCGATATCGCGGTGCTTACGTAATCACATATGCCTTTTTCCCGTTCAACCTCTAACGGTCGTCAGTACCTGCAACAAAATATTCATAACTTAATATTTTTACCGAATATTTTCATGTTATAGACGTTACTTCTGACGATAATTTCGTGCAATACAAAATTTTATGTACTATAAATTTGTCACTTTGCCACATCAGGTTCAAATTTTGCGGTTTTTCGTACTTACCCGTTGCAAAAAATAATAATTATCCTACATAAATAAGATAATAATTTTATTTAAAACATGTTAAATAACAAGAAAACCTTCTATTCACGAATCTTTAAATATTTAAAACAATTTACACTAGCGATGTTATAAATTGAATTAACTGCATTGTGAGACTGCGATCCTATGCATGACATTTTTAAACCTCTTGAGAAAAGTAAATAAATTGGTGAATTGTCACTTACTTAAAAAATTAGCAACTTTTACAGACTACTTGTCTGTAACAAACCAAACTTTGGAAGTATAAGTTTGCTTGCTTTAAGGGTCGATGGCAGGCTGATTGTCTTGACCTCTCGGCCGGAGCATCAGCTGTTTGGTTTCTGGAACGGGACAAGATTGTCGAGACCCTTAATGATGCGTGATGCAAGAGTACGCCTACCGCGAACCGACGCGTCAGTTGAAAAATAAGCAACGAGATAATGGTCTACTCAAAAATCTAAATCACGACAAACAAAGTTTTATATTTTATTGGAGTTCTCTGGTAATAATGGGCAAAGTTGTGCCATCGTGAGAATGTTTTGTAATATTTACTATAAAACGGATATCGGCAATATCTTAAAAGTACAAATGGAAGAAATGTTAGGGTGTAATCAACCGTACATATGTTGGTATACAAGATGAGCATGTAAATTTTTTAATCAACCAAATGTTTCATTCTTTTGTGCATTTCATGTTCTGATCAACCATCACAAAAATTTTTGGGTCATATACATATTTGTTTTGCCATACACAAACGTATATAACGTTAAACGGTACTAAGCCGCCTTCTCTTAACTTTAAATCGGAAACGGTGATAATTCCCTATTACCAGGGTTTTTATCTTACTCCGGGAGAAACAGTTTCAGAAAATTAATTCTGTCAGACTCCGCCGGTTATCAGGAATGTTCACGTATTACGGAGTGCAAAATTTCCAAAAGTGAATTGGTAAATAGTCACGTATTCCCAGGTGTAGAATTTCCAAAGGGGGGTGGGTGAATATTCATGTATTCCAGAGTGCAGACTCCAAAAGGAATTGGTGAATATTCACGTATTCCAGAGTGCAGAATTACAAAAGGGGAATTGGTGAATATTCACGTATTCCAGAGTGCAGAATTACAAAAGGGGAATTGGTGAATATTCACGTATTCAAGAGTGCAGAATATCCAAAAGAGTTGATGAATGCTCACATTTTCAAGTTTTACTAGTTAGAAGCTACGTTTACTGACAGTCGACTTCCAATCATGGTAGTGAGAATGAAGATATCGGCCGCCAGCTCCTTGAACGCCGCGGGGACATAAACAGCAACTGAGGGACAATATCAAGACAATATCAAAAGTGTGTTAGTGCTATATTTGGTGGTTCTTCGTCGTGGTACGGCAGAGAAGGATGACTCCCGACTACCAGTGTGAGATACCGCCGCTATATCACGCCGACCCACGGTGTCTCATCTGCCACAGGTTCAGCGTTCCGAAGGTACGCATACCATCACATGTGTTTATGTTTTTCGCTTGTCGGTCCGAGTTCTGTCGAGTCGTGGTTCTGTGTTAGCGGCGCGGTTTATATTTTTATTTTGTTTTGAATATTTGTGGACCCCGTGAGACTAAAAATACTCGTTATCGGGGACAATACATATATGATTTGGCACTTTACAGGTACAATTTTTATAAGTATTACTCTCACGTGCAAGTGAAATGTTAACTGTCAGTACATTTTGTGATGCAGATAAAATTATTTTGCATCAATTTATCTCTTACTAGCCAAACAACGGACAGTTGCAAATTTTGTCACCTTGCCATAATATGTGGTGTACTGTGTAGGTTGATATGTGTACTGTATGGGTTTATAGATATACTTTAGGCCAGGGGTTATGTAGAACTGTAGGGGTTGACAGTGTACTGCCATGCATGGTGACTAGTGGGTTGTTGCCAGGTAGGACTGCATTTGTTGAGAACTGTACAGAATTGTGAGCTAGTTGACGGTACAGCCACTGACATGTGGATCTGTACGTGCTGTAGTGGTTACTGAAGGTTTAGTACAGTGTAAAATAACTTTTTATAAATTTATCACATCGGTTTAGAGGAGTGTAAAGAATTAGGTAAGGTAATGGTTTTTCCTACATTAATATTGTACTTTTTACATACTGAAGAATGGTAAGTACCCCATATTGCTTAGGAATATTCTTTATAGTGTTAACAAATATTTCGTTTCATAGGTGTATGACGTATACATCAGGCAACAACCTACCATAGCTGACGTGCCATGAACTTTCCAAAGTGTAAGAATAAGGGCCGATCGCGCAGGTTTTGTAGTTACGCATTTCATATTTTATACTATAACGTACCCTATTATCATTCCGGTAGGCAGGCCAGATTCAGAATTCAATGTTCTCGTGTTGTTATCGATACGATAAAGGTAGTCTATTTTTATAGTAATATTTAATTGTAAATAAGGTTAGAAATACGTGGTTTTGGTATAGGCTAACCTAATAGGGACAGTTTTTACAGGAATAGTGCGGTGGACCATTTCGATTTTTCGTTCATTCACAACGTATGCTATTTTCTTAGGTCGCTCCAGGTGAATGCTGGATTATTACGTTATACTGTAAAATTTTTGTGTGATTTACAAATTTTAATTATTTGGAAAGCAATCGCCAGAGATTTGTCTGCAGCACTACGCGTGAAAAAAGATTACGTAATTATGTTTCAGAATTTTGTTGTTAGCTTGTATCGTAACTTGATAACCCTTAAATACCAAATTATTCCCATAATGTTTCAGCATTGTTGTTTTAACTTGGAAAAAGGTTGTGTTGCTCTGAAAGTTTTACCAAAACGGCTTATTGTAATTTTATCAATGCAGAGTAATTTTAGTGTATTAAAAAAAAAAAGATTTCACGTGAAATTCACTTACATGGCTTTGAGAAATACACATGCAGCTACAAATGAGATGTAATAGAACTGTGATTAAGTATTACATAAAAACCGTACTGTTTCAAAATAAATGTAATGCGAGCCATGTGTTACGACTGTGCAATAACTTTCCTTCTTGCGGAATTTCGTGAAAATGTCTGTTACTACAGCGAACGTAACGATTAAATTAGTAGGTTATACGTGTGGAAAACAACGTACTAGTTAATTTGTTGTAAGTTTGCCCAATTTTTTTTAAATACCACTAAATTAGGTAGGCAATATAAAATTAATAAAAAATCTCAATTTTCTCAAAAACACAAAAATTGAGCTGCTAGTGATTCGTACAGAGAAGCATGAACTTAATGCCATCCTTTTCAAATTGCAATAAAAGTTTATATTCTTTATCCCAAAACTTGGTTGATAGTTCTAAATTTCGAGGTGGATTTTTAATAAAATTTTTTTTAATGTTTTATTGAAGGTACGAGTTGGAATTCAGAAATGAGTGAATTTAATACTTATATATATATATATATATAAATTTTATTGGATTTCTTGAATATTGGTTAGTGCATTGGATTCCGGATATGTATCCTACTTAAATCATTATACATAGCAACAATATTACTCCTACAAATGGAATGCATTTTTTACTTAGTGTCCAGTTAGTCTTCAAATGCGTTATCTTGTCGATAAATCTTTTAGCTGCGAATCGCAGTGCCGGGTTGAAAGTTAACGGGGCAAATCAGGACAGAGAAGTAAAAACTAATGAAGTTAGTAAATGTGTTTACAATTTGTCTGTAAAGTGAATGTGGTGGGAGTTATGCTGCACTGAAAATCGAATTTAAAACGTGATACCTGAATTGTTTTTGCTGTTTCATGGTTTTGACATTATTTGCAGGGTCAGTACTTAATATTAAATTAAAATTAATAGTATATTTTCAGGGTAGTACAGGATGGCCCAAAAGTCACGCATCATAGGAGGAACAACTTAAGCTAAATGTTTGTGGAATAAATAATAAAATGTGTTCAATATGATTGCCTGAATAATTAAAACACAGCTGGAGACGATCGTACAGAGCAGGATAATTTCAACACGCTCATCAATAGTCAGCGTGGTATTACCTGCAATATGAACACAACTGCAAAACATCTGCCTATGATGAAAGACTTTTGGGCCACCCTGTATTTCTCCCAATATAATTCACTTGACACGGACTAATCGACAACACATTTTTTCCTACTTGCTTCTTCATAAGCTATCGCCTCGCAAAACTAACACACTCCGTTCTGACTCAGCCTGTATACGAGAGGTATCATATTGTTCGTAAACGTTGATGTTCGTTGCAGACCATGTGCTCTGGAACGTTTTATATTTATCCCCGCAGCAGAGTCCGCGTTAATCAGGTTGTGCCCGGCGAGCGGTCGCCCACTAGGGCCGCTGTTAAACCCTAGTGTGTGATGACGGACGTGTTCGAGAGCGCACTTGTCGCGAGTGTGCCAGGCCTACGAATACAAAGTGCGCGAGCCTGGGCCTACACTCGGAGTTCACGAGTGGCGAGTGCAAAATACCTCTCCCGAGGTGGTCAATATCTCACTCCGTGTACGATCTTCTGAATCACGTTCATTGTTTTACGTGCGTATAGGAACTTTTGAAACATTGAGCATAGATCGGTGGTGTATGTACTGTTTGCTCTGTTCTCGGGGTGTCACGGTGGAATCACACAGGCGCAGCAGATGTGACACAGCGTGGTGCGATGCGACACTAAATGTTCTCGTTATTACAGACACTACACTCTTAATCTGAATGAGTGAATATTCACTGATTCACTCCGATGAATGGAGCAGTTTCAACAAATTGAATTAGTGAGAAACCACTGTGAAATTAGCGACTAATTACTGATCCCGATAAATAATGACAACATTCCACGAGTTAATTAGTGAATGTTCACAGATTTTTCGGTCATTTTTCACTGATTCAATAATTGAAAACTGTTCTTTGAAAACAACTGGGAAAACTGCGAGTATTCACCGATTCACTTGTGAGATGTAAGCACTCTTAAAAGGAAATCAGTGAATATTCACTAATTAAACAGTGACTATTTTCACTGATTCAAATAGTGTAAAGCGTTCCATCCATCAGCCTGAATCAGTGAATATTCAGTAATTCAGATTAAGAGTGTAGTTAGGCTACCGCGCGACAAATACTAAGAATCATATTACGTGTAAATAGTTCATTGCCTCTATCTAGTACGACAGCCACATGTATTTGTTATTTTTCGTTTATTTGTAATATATAAGGCCTATGACTTTTGGTGAAAAGATTTCTACCCTACTTTGTTTCAATGCCTTACGTGTACTTCTGCAGCGGTGCTTCACACTCATTGGCAGTGTGTGTTTGTGCAGAGTCGTCTCTCATTTGAATCTGCCAATCAGAATACAGGTACAGTAAATTCCCGATTATCCATGTTAATTACTGCCGCGCAACGCACGGATAATGTGAAACACGATTAATCCTAAAACAGGGCATTCGTTAGTATAAAAATGAAAAAAAAAAATGAATTTATTTATAACTAACTCAAATACCGTAACGACGTATGGTTTTGCATACAAATACAGTATTTCGCAACCTTTTCACCGAAACAAATAAAAATATGTCCGGTGTGCACGGTAAACACGAAAAAAATTACGTTAAAATTTCGTTAATCCATGCTTGTGAAAACTCGTTAATCCATTCTTGCGCGCGAGAGTTGACGTGCTTCAAAATAGTTTTTTTTTTACAAAATGTATTATTTTTAAAATGTTTGACGTATAGAAAGCCGCACGGGTAATACTAAACCCGGTTAGTCGGTGCGCGGATAATTGGGAGTTTGCTGTATTACGTTTCTACACGTCTGCGATTTGCGGGTAGACCCAGAGGACGTACGAGACTTAAAATATCCAATCACTGACCAAGAAGTAGAGATCCAGATGTACTCTTAATGCAATTACACAAAGTGGAGCAGAAATATTTCCACCAGAATTCGTCAGCTCTGGTAATATATTATATTTCAAAATATCCACTAGCATTCCAATGTGTTGAATTAAAGGCACAATTTCACTTTTGCTTAAAAAGGTTATCATTTCCTTATGATAACCGACAAATCTTTATTAAAATGAATAAATGTCATTTGTTATCAATTCGTCAGCTTCACCATCATTTGGACGCAAAAGAAAATTTTCCGACCCAAATAAAATGTTTATAATATCTATTCGGAATTCGCGTTGCGCGTACGCCATTTTCGTGTCGCGTCGACGTCACAGAAACATCGGTGCTCATTGGCGGACGTATTTTGGTTTCAGTTTCGCTGCGACCGTGTATCATCTGTCGCGTCTATGTGGAGTTGTGGTTTATAGTACTGACTAAAGCCGGTGCTACAATTACCATAGCGTACCCGTACATAAATAACTGTACTGGTACCGTAGCCAGTAAGACACGTGTGTTCTACAGTTGCAACAAAGGATCAGAAACAAGTACAGTTTGTACGTAAACCATATATATTTAAGATAATTGTGTTTGCTAACGTGAGTTTCATTTATTCATGAGGTAGACGTTGTCGAATTTTGGTCGTAAAAACGTAACGTTGACTTGGGTTTTATTAGCAAGAATTCATTAAAGAGTCATAACTAGAACCTTTACACCACGCACATTTCAACAATTCTTTGTTTTCTTTATTCCGGGATCTGAAATACACTACACAGTCAAATTTCACACACGTATTTCTACAAATACTTCATTATGGAGTCAGTTTCGTAGTCGCGAAGGACTCATTTATGGTAAGCGGGCTATACGCCTCGTCGATAGCGAGGTCTTGAGACTGTGAGACGCAAACTGAGACTATTATAAGATCTGGGAAACGAATCGGCCATGGCCGTTAATGATTCATTTCACAATTCGCATGGAGCAATTTCTGGAAACATGGAAAACCTAAACCACAATGGCAGGAGTTATGAATTAAATACTGATGTTTAATAGAATATAATGCCTGTGTTGCAGTGTACGTATGTGTTCATTAATGTCATGATTAGAGATGATGGTTTATCGCGGGAAAACTTTGACTATTTACTGGGTTTCAACGTATGTTCAGCTCATCAGAAGATTACTGGCTTTAGTTGGTACGTCTAACTAGAAACTGTTTCTCTATTTGACCGAGCTAATAAGAAGCCTACTATCGTAATGTATGATGCCTCTTATTGGGCTGCAGACATATATCATCCAATTATACATGTCGCAAGAAATTAAAGTGTTTTCTGAGGTACGTTGATAAAACATTTGCACGATATACCATCATCTCTAGTCATGATTAGAGACCTGAAAATTTCGCGTTTTCTTTTAGGCGCAAGCTAGAGTTCGAGCAACTATAGGTCTGTATCACGTTTACAATTGGCCGTTGACTTACTCGACACTTCCTGGAAGTAGCTGAGCCAATAATAGAACTGTAACTGAATACAGGCCCATTTCACAGTGTCAGCGAGCTGCTAATAAACAGTTGCTGTCTGCATGGTTTCACAGATATACTTGGAAGCTAGCCTATAGGTAGAGACACTGGAAAATCGCGAAAATATTTAACATAGTCTCCAATAAACTGTAGTATCTCAATCGTGCCACATGTGAACAGTTTTCTGGCAAGTCATACATGTTCTGTGTTAAAATTGTACAGTTCTAATTGGGTCTGTTGAAGAGAGGCACATAGCTTCATATAAACGATAGCTTATGAAAGTGCAAAACCTTCAGTGTTATACATAGTATGTTGGAGCCTAGCAAACAGTCAACTTTTCCCGCGATATACCAGTGTCTCTACCTATAGGTAGAGCCAGTGATTTTTGGTGAAAAGAATTCTGCTACAACCTGTTTCAATGCCTTACGTGCACACTTGCAACTCTGGTTCGTGGTTATTGGCAGAATATAATAGGGCAGAGGCGTGGCTCATTTGACTGCACCAACCAGAACAATGTTACCGCGACACAACACGTCCGTGATTTGCGGGTAGGACTCCGAGACGCCGAAAGTTAAAAACTTCCAATCACTGATCATGAAGCAGAGAAACAGGTGTTCACGTAAGACACTGAAACAAATTGTTGCAGAATTCTTTTCACCAAAAATCACTGGCTCTACCTATAGGTCAGTGAACCCGAAAATTTTTCTGGTCTCTAGTCATGATATATAAGCTGGTTGTGTGTGTAATAAGGGAATAATAAAAATGAATGTTTTAATTCGACGAGCAAATACAGAAGCGAAGGTCGTATCGTGCCCCAAACACTTTGCGTCGTTTGTACTGTCCATCAATTTTGTTTCCTCTTGGGTAATAGCCTGTGTAAAATGTGATTGTCAATCAGGAATCATGGAGCGGGAGGGTGAGGTCTTTAGCAGTTCTCCACTCCGCCACCAGGTGACAGCGCTGTGCCCGACTAACGACCAGACCCTTGTTTCCCGCCCAATCAGCTAATGAGGCATGTAACAGGTCAGCCAACTGTCGAGCGCGGAACTACGCCTGGTGCCCCACCATCCCGCCTTTTTTTTTAACACAACGCCCGGGCGTGCTTTTAAGGCCATTATGGTAATAGGGCCGACAGGCTTAATAGTGTAGGGTTGGTGGGTGGGGGAACTGTTAATGAAGGGAGATGAGTGGAGAGTGCTGTTATCTGGTAACGTTATCTCGTAACTGGCCCCGAGCTGCATGTCATGCGTTCAACTTCATCACACCTGGGTATGTGTTAGCTTTATTTTGATCAGGCAGTTTCGGTTTTTAGATATGCTTCAATTTTTTTATTTCCCTTCCGGAAATTCATTCCGCTGATAGGTCGGGTTTATTTCCACGTGTCGTGCAACAGCTGGCCACACGCTAATAACGATCGGTTCGTTTTCGTAAAGTTGTGTCACTCGCCGAAATATGACACATGATGATGATGATGATACACCTGTGCCACACTTAACTGATGATTATAGATTATGGTTTATCGCGGGAAGAGTTAACTGTTTGATGTATTTCAACACACGTTCAGCTTACCAGAAGATTACTGGCTTTAGCTTGTACTTGGGACTGCTACCGTTATTTCATCGAGCCAATAAGAATCCCGATGTTGTAATATTGTATGCCTGGCATTGGTCTGCAGACAGCTACGTTGTGTCAGTGTTTTCAATGCTATGTTGGCACAAAACATTTTCGCGATATACCATCATCTCTACTGATGATTTATGTATTCATAACGCGGATGGTGTTCTGACGCAGAGTTAAATATTCATCATAACCCCTAAAGACGCTACCATCTATGTATGTTTATTTTTCTGAACTGCTCTCTAGAGGGTCGCTGCTATGGCTCCGTGTGTAAGGTTATTTATTCAGAAGTTCACACGTGCGGATATCTAGATAACGTGCACCATATTCTTAGGAAAACACATGAAGTTTTAGTTGCAGCAGGTGTGTCAGGAATAAAGTCTTGTTTACGGATGCAGTATTGCCCGTGTGCTAGGATGTACGGTATGTCCTGAAACAAATGCGCTATGAGCACACCACGTGAATATTGGGCTAAATTGTAGACGAAGACATTAGTGGCAAAATGCTCTACGATAACATTTTACGTGCATATTGTGGCAACATAGCACTGTAGTTAGTTCCCTCTTGCGCTGCATATCTTACTACCGTCATGTGTGGTAACTTGCAACACCTGGGGTAACTTGAAACAATATTTCAAGAATTTTTATTTTACACATAGAGGTCGTAAGAGATAAAACAAAAATACATGACACATTAACAGCAGGAGCCAAGTAATACGATCAGAATAACGCTTAATTGAAAGCACCCATATGTAAAATAAAAATTCGTGAAAAATTGTTTTAGGTTACCCTAGGTGTTGCAAGTTACCCCAGATGACGGTACTGCTGTTCTGACCTGCAAATTAAGGTTGTAGGTTAAAATCCCGAGCAGTCGCAACGTGGTTCTACACACTGAAAAAAATACTTATTAGTCACTGCAAAATATTTTGTTAAAATGGATATTATAAATAAAATTTTTTTGTAGTGACCACAAAAAAAATTTGCTGTCCCCAATAAAGTTTTGCAGCGACCACAAAAAAAATGTTTGTAACCACAACAAAAAAATTTGGTAAGGTTCATTTTAACATAATATTTTGCAGTGACTAATAAGTATTTTTTTCAGTGCATTTACTTGACGTAACGTACGTAATATAATACCTGGACGTGGAGCGCAAAAGTGCGGTGTTGCCCGTAAAATGTCGTCGTACATTTTGCCACTTTTATTTTCGTTTCCAATTTAGTCCAGGATTCGTGTGTTGTGCTTGTTATGCGTTAGTTAGTGGACATCCTGTATATCACTGCGTCCAAGCTTAGCGTGCATTTTGTTCGATGAGAAGTCATGAGCGGATGCTACAAGTGGACCGCTTTTATGGCACAGGTCCACTGAAGAAAAAGTATAGCTGTAGTTACCACTTCTGTTAAAATAGGGACAACAAAACAATTTTGCTGTCGGTACTACTCTGGATAGTTCCTTCAACAATCTGTTCTGTAGAAGTTACCATCTGGTTTGTAAAAGCAACAAGGCTCTTTGTTTCTTCTACCAAACAGATTGTTGAAGGAACTGTCGAGAGTAGTACCAACAACCAAACTGTTTTGTTGACCGTGTTTTAACACAAGTATGGTACCTACAACTATACTCTTTTCTCAGTGTCGCATTGCTCAATATATCCATCTACAAGTGCTCGAATATGCGGACGGAACAAATGTTATACACATTTCTAGGGTATCCGCCTCTGTTATTTTCATATTAGTTTTACTTTTGCTTGAAAAATAACACTATGTTAACGGTTTACAAGTTCATGCGAAGAACCCCTTCACCTATAAATAATTATTTGTCTAAGTCTGTCTTGAAATGTTCTTGTATCGAGCGAATAGTCGTGGCGTGACACACATCCGCTGGAAGCAAATGTTTTCGGTAGACGTATTTTGGCCAAACTTTAGAAAGCATACTACTTAAATTAACGCAAAAAATTGTTTTTAGAGATTTGCAGTACTTTCAAAATTAGTGTAGATAGTAAAAAAAGGCAATAATAGAAATCAGTTTTTGCCGACTTTGGAAGTAAATAAGGTAAAGGGGAATAAGGTCCACTTAAAAAACAATAGCTTATAACAAATTATGTATGAAAGGTACTGTATTCACTAATGTGTAATAGAGTAAATGATTATTCGTCTACTACTAAAATATTATACTAACTAGCTGGTATCAAAAGTACTGATAGTTGCATGAATATAAATACAATAATTAATTGCGATATTCCTTATAACTGCATATAATAAGGTCCGTGATAAAAAATATAATATAAAAATAGGTAGAAAATTATAATATATGAGTTTTGAAGGAAGATACATTTAAAGATAAACGTATTCTTTTCTTATAAAATACGTGTAAAATAAAATTTACATTGATACAAATAGCGTTACTGGTAAGTTGTGTATGACGCCGTAATTTCTTGACTTAATTTACGATGCAGATATTATGCTAAATGAATGCGTCATTTGAGCAGAACATTGCCTTAAAATAATGGGAAAACAAAAACAGTTTTCTGAGATGACTTTAGTGACATTCCTGCGAACCCTACCTACTAAAGGCTGCCGTAATATTTTTAGGACGCCATTTAATTTCTTTGAAATGAAAAAGAGAGAATGTTTTACGTGATGTTCATTAAACTTTTTACGTAGACTATTGCTTCACGAAGTGTATTAGAAGCTATATAGTGTTTCCTTTTTGCTTCACGACTGTCTGCGACGTGCGACATTATTTTTAATGCGTGATCACCATTCTAGTAACTTTTCACTCTCCTTGCTACACATATTTTTCCAACTATTAGTGAACTTTTATAGTGCTTTTTTGTTTGTAAGCTAAGTACGATAATTAACGAAAAATAGAACACTTGCTGATGATCCCTTAACTACAGTTAGTTTAGGCCACTAGTTCCTATTTTATGCTTTTTTTTTTTGCGAATATTGTTCTTGTGGTAGAAAAATAAACACTGAAAACATCAATTGGTTTCTACGCTTTTTTCGAAGCCAATATGGATTAAATACTCAATGACAATCGTAGATAATGGTATTTGCCAACTTTATGAGTAATTACTTATCCATAATTACTAATTATTTACACGTGATCTCTTGCGTCGCAGTTAAATGCACGAGGTTCCGGCGTCAGAGATTGTGCCTCAGAAGTTCCTAACACTGGAAACAATTTGGTTTAAAACGTTGGCTAACACTATTGTCTAGGATTGCTATTGTTTAATTTTCGCAAATTGGCGTCAAGAAACCTACAGTTATAGATCAATGCTATTAGTGTTGAATTATGTACCACGCCATCTTAAAGGGAACATTTATCACAAAATCGTTACATACATGTTTTGAAAACTGTTTTACTATGAAATGTGTTTTTTTAAGGAAGAATGGTATAATTTTGTTTAATTACCGACCATACCAATTTAATTGTTAATAACTATCGAAAACTACGAATATTTTTGTTTCGGAAAATTTAGCCTTCGTAATAAAAACTAATTTTTACAAGTTTGCGTGATTTTTTTTAACGATATCTGGTACCGTTTGTATTTTTAAAAATTAATCACAAACTAACTAGGGAACTTTGGTTTAAAGACGACAGCTGCTGTTACAATTTATTAATGTTTACAACGTAAGGGAAACTACTTTCGACATCACTGCTGCTAGTGTGACAGGACCGCCCTCCTGTATCTGATCCCGAAGGCTTAACAGGAGACAACTTAAGGCCTATATACAATTGAATACTTTAGCGTTTGACTTTATGTTTCCGTTACTTTATGTATTTCGTCAATACACAATACAAATGTAAAGTTATAGTAACGACAGTTGGAAAACGATTGGAAATCGGTTTTTTGAATCGGAAACGTTGTGATATAAATCATTATATATTTACCGTAAAAGCATATTACGTAGATATTAAAATAAAAAAAAAGAATTATTTATGTTTTTAATATATTATAATAGTTTTCAGATCAAAAGCAACGCCATCTATTATCACAAATCAAAGTTCGTTTACGAATATTTCTCCAACGCTACTTCCAAGGATTTTCGAGTACAATTAAGAAAAACTTGTTATTTTTTCACGAAATGCCAGCGCTGGAGAACAAAACTGTATTCAGAAATAAGCATTTTTCGTTCTAGCGTACATAATCAGCTGGTTCTTTGTGAACGGCCATCTTGACTTTGACTTCAGGTTTCAGTTTATCGGTAACGTAATGTTAAGGCTGCTTGACTTTAGCTTTGACGACGCCATTGTGTACGACTCTGTAAGAAGCCATGTATTGAAAGCTATGTTAAAGTCAAATGCTATAGTTTTCAATTGTGTATAGAACTTTACAAATCTTATAATGGGTAAGACGCCACTCCCCTTGCTTAGTCCCAAGCAGCCAGGGCTCACCATAGCCGCGCAGCCAATAATAATCTTGACAGGGTAGTTGAATGCCACTTACAGAAGCAGATAACGCTCGTTACAATCGCGGTGGTAGGTAATGAAAACCCACTCACCCTGCAACGGAAACACTCACAGGTTAAGGGGTATTGATCCCTACCACCTTGGATTTTGCTGTTTCTTCTCGATAACTTCTGTTTCAGCCAATGTATCAAAAATGTTGTCACGACAAGGCATAGATACAAACTTAATCGATTTTATGTAATTGCTGGAACCATAATATATTCATTATTTTGCAATGGGAAACAGCTGAAAGGGAAAGATTGCTTTATTTACGGGAGCGACTACAGAGGCCGCAACATTAACAGAAACAATGCCATATGGATTCCAGAAAGTGAATGAAACAATAAACTATGCCTTGTCAGCGTGAAAATAGTAAAACAATGCGTCTATTCCCTGATTTATAAGAAAAAACCGTAAAACCGATCTGCCAGGAAACCACCTTGCTATTGGCGAGGCTATCCAACCTCTACGAATCTTGGGCGAGTTCAGAAAGGCGGACCAGACCTGGACACAAGGACTCACCCTGATGGTCTACTCCCAAGAAGGAGTTCGTTACGGCCATGATCTTTCATTTATTTCAAACAATTGCAAATAACTCGAATATTTTTTTTTTATCTAAATGCTTTGATAAAAGAAAATTGAGGCTGTGTGCAACCATACGAAACACAATTTTGGCAGAGCGTTTTTTAAAAAGTAACGTACCGTTTGCTAGCAAAAGCATTATTTTTTTCTTCATGTTATGTTAATTTGACAGCAAGATATGTGATATTTCAGGTGCAAAACTCTAAATATCCGTTTGGTGTATTGCAACAGAAAAATTCAGATACAAGCGTGATATATACGTGCTGAATCTGTAAGAATGAATTTTTGATATATGTATTAATTTGCGTTAAAAAAATATTTTGAAACCTCTGCAAAACTAAACAGCGAGGCCTTAAATCACTACCACTCAGCCCGACCCGTGGTCGGCTCAGCACAAGACTGGGGCTTCACACCGATCCCCTGAGTAACGAGCAGCTGTGACTCATATACATGACATGTACTCAGTAGAATATCCTGAGTGCGCACCCCTCCCCCTGTCTTTAGTTTGTCGCTGTAGGAGAGGTAGGCCTAGTGCTCCATCCTCCCCTTATGGCTATGGAATGTTTTATTGTTGTCGTAGGCTCACAGTTCCGTACCCTGTACAAACGTCAGAAGTAGAATATTAATTAATTTGGACGGTTTCAGATGCCGTAACAGTCCTAGCGTACAATTTCTTGTGACGTCAGAAATTCTGTAAGTACATATTTTATGCTCTGACGATGTTACATGTTTGGATGTGTAACTGAAACCAGAATTATGGCGAAAAAACATAAATCCAAAATGATGACATTACGCCTCCCTTTAAGTAAAAAGTTATTTTGAACCATTTTCGTGCTTTTACAAAAAATTCACAAACGTGTCTTCAAAAAATTGTGTTTACAAAAATATTGTAAATTTTAAAGGAAATTCTTGGAAGTATACAAATATTTGTTCATATTTGCAATAAACATTTTTACATGTATACTTATTAATTTTATATATTTGCAGTTAAATTCTCGTACGTTTTACAACAGATATAATTTGGTAACCAGTTCCCAATACATTTTTTTTTCGTATTAGTACAAAATATTTTGTAAAATCTGACAGGCCTTCGAATGTTGTTTTTTTTTCTCGTCGAACTAGCTGCTCATAAAAATGTATTAATACATATTTAGACCACTTTAGTGATCTACGACATTCTTGTTGATTAATGTTTTGATGGTAGTTTACAAGCTTTTTCGTGAAAAAGTACGATTTTCTTTACTGTGTGTAACTCATGCGAACCGTGAATAAGTGGTTAAAGTGATTGGTGGTTGAATTCACCTCCAAAACTTTCTGCGCCATAAAATAAAGCTGGATGTTGCAATCTGTACCTGGTCGTTATACGATTCCTCAAGCCCAATTAATTTCGCCAAAATGCCCGGAACAAATGTCGCGGTAAATACTTTCCCACGCGACTAATTAAATCGTGCTCAATTGAGAGCGCAATGATTGCTCCATTGCCCTGCCGCAGCCGGCACGCACAATTGAGTGAAAGTCCTGTCGGCATT
This sequence comes from Medauroidea extradentata, assembly GCA_003012365.1. Classification (NCBI taxonomy): domain Eukaryota; kingdom Metazoa; phylum Arthropoda; class Insecta; order Phasmatodea; family Phasmatidae; genus Medauroidea; species Medauroidea extradentata. The sequence continues at coordinate 27,770 of PNEQ01071094.1, forward strand.
ACGTGCGTTTGCGCACTGTCATAACGTGCGTAATTGGCAGCTAAATTGCTCATTGCGGAGCATGTTAAAAGCTCTTTCCCAGGGTATTAACTCTGCGCGGAATAACGAAGATCGCAATATGTGTCCGACATCTGGCTGACTCGCAGAACAAGTTAATCTTTCCGTAGGGACATTTTTTTCCCAGACTTATTAAATTCTAAACAACTTTTTGGATCCAATAAGCATAACAGTTTATTAAAACATAATTAAAAATTAAAAGGGAGTTCAGCGTTGTTAAAGGGGCCTCCCTACCTTCGCTTTAAACGCGTTGCAGCGAGTTACGGTTTTTCTTTTTTTAAGAAAACTATTTAACGCAAAATATATTTATCTACGAAAAGAATACACACTTCGACCTATGTCGCTATAGTTTTAAAATTTCGACAAGTCAATTTGAAACATTATTTTCGGGCCCATCAAAATGGCCGAAAATGGGTTTTTCAGACTGCCGTGTATGGAAAAATAACAACCGGATTCGAAAACCTCAACTGTAGAAACAAGCGTTAGACTTTGAACTATGCTGCCCACAAATAAAATACTGTAAGGGGTATTGATCCCTACCACCTTGGATTTATCTGTTTCTTCTCGATAACTTCTGTTCCAGTCGATGTATCGAAATTTTTGTCACGACAAGGCATAGATACAAACTTAACCGATTTTCTGTAATTGCTGGAACCATAATATATTCATTATTTTGCAATGGGAAACAGCTGAAAAGGAAAAATTGCTTTATTTACGGGAGCGACTACAGAGGCCGCAACATTAACAGAAACAATGTCATGTGGATTCCAAAAAGTGAATGAATCAATAAACTATGCCTTGTCGGCGTGAAAAAAGTAAAACAATGTGTATATTCCCTGATTTATAAGAAAAACCGTAAAACCGATCTGACAGGGATCAATCCCCCGTAAGTTCCAGAGGAAAAAAAGGATAGTAGCTTGCGTGTAGAGGCGATATTGCATTACATACGCCGACCGACGTCACTCTTTAACGCTCCATCGATTCTGTGCCTCACATACACCAACGCAGCCTACCTAGATAAGAACCTTAAGGGTGTTCAAGTGTGATGAAATAATAATTTTATATATTTTCTGAGATGTTGTTAGTTTTGTAGACGATACTTGCGAGTACATTTTACTCTTATGAAACAATTTTATCTGTAGTTTTCTCATAACGGGGTGTCAAAGTCAAAATTTGCTCGTTAACGCTGCTACGCAAATAGTGAAAACCGACTGACCTACTTGAAATAATTCTCTGTGTACTCACATCCCATGAGCTATGCAATAAAACATTAAATATCCCACAACGTAATATTTTCAATTTTTAAAAAAGGACAAAAGTATAGAAAAAAATTTGCAAATACAGCAATTTTTTTAAAATACAAAAACTGTTTGCGGGATTATTTGAAATGTTTTATTACGTAACCCATAATATGTTATTTCACAGTGAATTATTTCACGTACGTAAGTCAATTGGTTTTCACTATTTGCATGGCAGCAAAACATGTAAATTTTGACTTTGACACACAGTTTTGAGAAAACTACGCCAGCTAAAATTATTTCGTAAGAGAAAACTGCACTCACAAGTATCGTCTGCAGAACTAACAATATTTCATAAAAATACAAAATTATGACTTTATCGCACTTGAACACCCTTAAGTGCGTCAAAGCCGCGGCGGGAGCAAGCATACGGTTTTTACATGTTAAATTTATACTCGATGTGGCTCAGTACATGTTGACACTACATATACGCCACTAATGACTATTTTATCCATCTCGGTGCCGCCCACATTGCTAAAGTATCTTTAATGCAGTTTTTTCAATACCGTGAAATCTGTGACCGAAAAGCATTTTTACGCACTGAAAAACACTCGGAAACTACAGTTCGATGTTCATTTACCAATAGTTTCCTTTTCTCAATTAATGAAATGGGTTTTGTCAGTCAGCGATATCACAAAACGGAACTGAGCCCCACTGAATTAAATTTAACATGTAAAACCTTATCCTAGTTGCCTCCAGAGCTCGGAGATAAGCAAGACCTTAAGAGGGCGTATATATAATTCAACGCTAAGAGCATTAATCTATAATTATAGGTTTCTTTAATGCAATTTGCGAAAATTAAACAATAGCAATTCTAGACAATAGTTTTAGCCAACGTTTCAAGCAAAATAGTTTCCAGTGTTACGAACTTCTGAGGCACAATCTCTGACGCCGGAACCTCATGCATTTAAGAGTGGCCACTGTTGTTACGTAACAAGAAAACTTTCAGAACACCGGCTTCAAAACATGTTTTATGTGATATCACAGTCAGTAAGGAAGAAAATGAAAATAAAATATTTCCTTAATGACTTAACGTACTTATATGTTTCTGAAATATGTGACCAAAATTTACCAGTAGATTGCCGACGTGAAAAGAAGAAATTTGATACAGGACAACCATGACACATCTCAAATATTAAGGCCTGTAGAATCTCTTAAAGTCGAAATAAGAAAAATAATATTGTGAGATATTCAAAAAAGTACTTGTGTTAGAGGAATAAAATTTTGCGCACAAATTAACTAACCCATCATCTGGAATAAAATATAGGTATGTGCAACATACACACCCCCTTCGTTACAAAAGAAAATTGTTGCAGAAATAATGTAAACGCTCTGAAAAAGTGATGTTTTATATGCCATAATGTCAAACAATGTGTCGTAGTTAGTCAATACAATACTATTGTTGTATTTCTGTAGGACTCGCCTTTTACGTGTAAAATGCACTCAAATATTTCAGTTGTGTCAATAGCCTGGTGGCTAGGCAACACTTGCTACGCCCAGGGGTACACTATCGTGGCACTAACACGGTGTCACATTATGAAGCAAATATTGTTATAATCGAGTTAAAGTTTTAAGATCTTGCGACTACTTTTAAACTGTATTCACAACCACCACTTAAGGGCGTATTGCATAATTTTATATTTGCTTGGCATAGTGTTAATTTTATAGACATTACTTGTGACTACATTTTCCACTTGTAGAAAGTTTTTAACTCTCATTGTTTTCCCTCAGCGGCTTGTCAAAGTCAGAATTTGCAAGTTACAAGAACATAGGTTTAACAAAACCAAATTACTTACTCAAATGAAATAATTTACACTGAAATTAGATAATATGGGTTATATGTTAAAAGATTTAAAAACATACAATGTAATTCCTTTGTAATTTTTTAATAAATCCGAAAATGGAGAAAATTTACCGCATTTATAGCAATTTTTAATAAAGACAAAATGACTTTGTTGTGTGCTTTTAAATTTTAGTGCCCATAATATCAAATTTCAGTGTAAATTGTTTTATTCGAGTAACTCACTTGCTTTTTGTTAAACCTATGTTCCTGTAACTTGCAAATTCTGACTTTGGTATGCTACTATAGGGTATATATGAGAGTTAAAAAGTGTCTACAAGTGGAAAATGTAGTCATAAGTAACGCCTATAAAACTAACACTATGCCAAGCAAATATGAAATTTTGATTTTTTGTCACGCGAACGCCCTTAACGTACGTACGTAAGAAACGAAAAAGCAAGCAAAGTGATGATGTGATTGCTTGCATGCACTTTTGTGTTTCTACATTTACACTTTGTACAGCAAGTGTTGTTTGTTACGAGTTTTGCACCGAAATATTCGTTATTTTTACAGTACTGTACAAAACACTGTCCAGTTCTTACACACTACGTTAATAGTGATTCCCCACAAACATAGTATTTTTCGGTTCTACAGTTTTATACAAGCGCATGTCAAAATGGAGATATGATATTTTCGCTTCTTACCGGAAACAAAAACTATTCAAACGATACGAATGAAGTAATTTAAAGTGAAAGTAAATGTATTAAGCTACTGAACGACACATTTTTTTATTTCACGTGAACATATTTTTTTTTAATACTGTTCCTCAAAGCTATGCAAAATATTAGGTACATTCCAAGAATTTGTTTTGGTGAAGGTACTATACTCTGTCCACTCTAAGGTTGCAGCAGAAATAACAATTGCTAACGAAATAAATGTAAGCAATTGAGTTATACATTGATTCCTCACATTGTTATTGTGTCGTAGCATAGTTACCTTGCATTTTTCAATATTTCAAATGAAATTTTCGCTGTGCGAAAAATGTTATTGACATTCACTTGGCTGGATTAGCTGCAACCTTAGAATGGATAGAGTATAAGGTATCATTCTGTAGCTTAATATATTTACTTTTACTGTAAATTATTTCGTTCGTATCGTATGAATAGTTATTAGTTTGGGTAAGTAGCAAAAATAATCAAGTCGTTTGTACGAAAACTATATAACCGAGAAAATTATTTATTTGTGGGAAATTTCTGTTGATGTGAGGTGTAAGAGTTGTATAATGTTTGGTGCAGTTGTAAAATCGCGAATTTTTTAGTGCAGAGCAGTACTCGCTTAACTCTCCGAATTACTTGCCGAACTATACGAGACGGAGTGTGCTAACCTATGAGTTGTGTTGGTATACTGGTTCTCTGTGGCCCCGTAGCGAGCACAGACAGACACTGACGTGATTACATCTCGGCTCTGCAGTTCCTCGTGGGAAGACATCGTGAATGCAAGCGACGCTCCCACGTCCTTGGCTTGGCGCGGGAGCCTTGATTACAGCCGCGCAGACACGGCGCTGTTGGCGAGGTTCTTCCTCAGAGCGAGAACAGACGTTGCACGTCATGTCACAGTTGTTTTGTTTCTGTCCTCTTAAGAGTTCATATGCGTGTCGTACGTCTACTCGCGTGAAGGTATGAATTATGCACCGCGTGCCACGTTAGTTGGCGCGTAGCAGCTGCTGGCAGAAGTCGACATCCCCAGGGTTCTAACATCAGCTTGGACCATCGTTTCGCGCAATGGCTAGAGCGCTCGCCTGCCACAACGGCGATCTGGGTTCGATTCCCGACGGGGTCGGTCCTTTGTGGTAATAGTGCCGGACGGCGGGTTTGTCTCGGCGATCTCCCGTTTGCCGCGTTTGAGGTAAAGAAAAATTAGAGCGATAACGGCTAGTCTGGCTCCTTCGTCAACAACCCTGTCGCCTTTATGCGAAGATCGTCAAAACAGAGTGCAATGTTTTGGTCATTGGTTTTTTCCTATGCGACTTTAAGGGCGTTCAAGTGGGGAAAATGTATAATTTTATATTTGTATAAAACAGGGCTAGTTTTGCAGACATTACTTGAGAGTAAAATTTCCTCTCACGAAAAAAATTTAGCTCAGCCAGTTATTCCATAATGTTAGTTCAAAGTCAAAATTAGCATATTTTTACTTCATGCAAAATTTGAAAACCAGTAAACATAATAAAATGAAAAAAAAAAAAAAACATCAAAACTACACGCCACGGTCTACGGCTTGCAGCACATACTAACCCTTTACAAAAAAAATTTGTTACTTAAATTTTTTTTTAAATTTGCTATTTTTTATTATTATTGTTTTAAATGCAAAATATTTACGTAAAGGGTTTCTTTATGCTTCAAGCCGTAGAACGTGGCATGCAGTTTTGATGTGATTTTTTCCATTTCATTATGTTTACTGGTTTTCAAGTTTCGCATGAAGTAAAAATATGCAAATTTTGACTTTGAACTGACATTATGGAAAAAACTGGCTGAGGAAAATTTTTTTCGTAAGAGGAAAATGTACTCTCAAGTAATGTCTATGAATCTAACCCTATTTTATACAAATATAAAACTATGATTTTCCCCACTTTAACGCCCTTAAGAGTTGATCCTACTATTTT
>PNEQ01071095.1:0-33405 GCA_003012365.1 Medauroidea extradentata
GCCATGGCACCAGACTACCCTGCTCAGCCGCGATGCATGCGTCACTTTATAACAATTAAACCCGACCTAAGGCGTATAGGGCTTGCCCTGAGACGCATCCTATTCTCCACTCGGCCTAGCTACTAACATGCATGCCGGAGGGCACACAGAACTGTGAAGGTGCTCACGCTGGCGTGGCGGGATTTGGGGGCTCGCCAGATAAAAAAAAAAAAACAGGACGCCATTATGGAAGTGACGCCTGTACAGAGCACAGCCTCTGTGACGCCCTCTCTCTTCCGCAGTATCGAGCAACAGTTTGCTCAGTCCCCCAAGGTCCAGCAAGACCCCGAATTGGGGCAGCTGTGCACACAGCTGTTCCACCTGCTTGTGATCTGGCTAGATCCAAACAGTGCACTAGAAAACAAGTGCAAGGCCACAATGGGCTTTGCCTTGTCGGCCAGAAAAATGGCCCAACCCAATGCCACCCCCTAGGCAGGATAATAGACCTGCAAGTAGGCCCCCTTCCATTTCCAAAATCTTGTTCTGTAATGCAGCAGGCATTCGGAACAAGAAGCAGGAGCTGATAGATTACTTGACTCGCCACCAGGTACAAATTGCGGCAATTAACGAAACACAGTTACGTCCACAACACCGTTTCTCAGTCCCAGGTTACTCTTGCTTTAGGAGGGACAGAGAAAATAATGCAGGAGGCGGTGTTTTAATACTAATTAAAAACACAATAAACTGCCATGCAGCAAAACAGCCTCAATTAAATACACTAGAAGCCGTGGGTATTAATTTAAAACTCGGCGGCCAGCAAGTTTCTCTCTATTCAATTTACTGTCCACCTGGCCGCACACTTACGCGCGCGGATTTAAACGAATTAACAAACATATCCCCCATTCTATTGGCTGTCGGCGACCTGAATGCAAAACACCCCACCTGGGGCTGCAGGGCGCGAACAGCCAATGGAAATACATTATTCAATCACCAAACCAGGCACAATTATTTAATTCATGCGCCCGACGAACCTACACTTGAACCAACACAGGCAAATAATCAGCCTGATATTTTAGATTTTGCAATATGTAAAGGCCTTAATATGACCTTTACATTAGAAGTAATACATGAATTGGCCTCGGACCATTACCCAGTCCACTTAAATTTTGACCAACTGGAAACAGACGAAAGGCCAATTAGAAAAATTAAAGACTATAAACACGCTAATTGGGAAGCCTTTAAAGAGTACCTGGACGAGGCAATTAATCTGCCAGATCCTGTTAGCAGCCCCGGCGAATTAGACTCTGCGATTGACAATATCACAAAGCTAATTCAAACCGGTATTAGCCAATTTGTCCCTGAAAAGACCCCAAAGCCCCATAGTGATTCGCTGCCAGCCAATATTAGGCAGCTAATCACTCAGAAAAATCGCCTGCGCAGGCGCTACTCGCGAGGTAGAACAGGCCAACTCAGAGCACAAATAAATGCACTTAGAGAGCAAATTAACTTAGAAATTACCCATTGGCAAACAGACCAGTGGAATAATAAACTATCCCGCCTCACAACTAAAGACAATAGTCTATGGCACTTAACTAAAGCGCTTACAAATAAGCGCAATCCAATCCCGCCTCTTCAAGGCGCAGCAGGTACTGCCTACACGCCCCAGCAAAAAGCTGAGGCTGTAGCTAGTCATTTAGAAACGGTTTTTATACCGAACATTCAACCCTGCGACCCAGCACACGTGGCTCGCATATATAGGGACCTCCGAGTGCGACTTCGCCAGCCTTCAGCTGACGAACCTGAATTTACGCATGCCGACGAGGTAAAACGTATAATTAAACGTATGAAGCCCCGCAAAGCACCTGGGTTCGATACCCTACAAGCTATAGTTCTCGAGCAGCTGCCAGAGTCTACACTATAGGCTCTGGCTAGGTGCATAAATGCAAGTATGACACTTGCGCACTTTCCCACGCCCTGGAAACGTGCCAACGTAATTATTTTTCCAAAGCCTGGCAAGGATCAGACCTTGCCACAAAACTACCGTCCCATAAGCTTATTAAGTACGCTCTCAAAAGTACATGAATGTGTTCTGCTGCGCCGCCTCGATACTCACATTCAAAACGCGAACATTTTTCCTAACGAGCAATTTGGCTTTAGAAAAAAGCATTCCACTGTTCATCAGTTAGTCAGACTAACTGAACACATAACTACAACTTTTAACTGGCGACAATATTCAGTAGCAGTCTTTCTTGATGTAGAGAAAGCATTTGACAGGGTGTTTCATGCTAGACTACTTTTTAAAATGTACGAGAAAAATTTCCCCGATTGTTATATTAAACTCATTGCCTCTTACATAGATAGGCGCTCTTTTGCCGTAACTATTGACGGAGCGACCTCAGATTTTAAAGAAATTAGGGCAGGAGTACCCCAAGGCAGCATACTAGGCCCAGTTTTATATAACTTATATACTAGCGATATTCTGCGGCCCCCTAATTGGAACATGAACCTAGGTGTGTATGCCGACGACACAGTTATATACACGCGATCCAGAAGTGCCGAGATCGCATCTCGGCGAGCCCAGGAAATGCTCAATGAGCTAGAAAATTATTTCCGCCTGTGGCGAATTAAAATTAATGTAGGCAAATGCGAAGCTGTGGTCTACACACGCCGACACATTCCTGCCAATCTTCCCCGACTCACTCTATTTGACGAGGAAATACCCTATAAAAACGAAGTTAAATATTTAGGCGTAATACTGGATAAAAGGTTGACATTGCGAAGTCATGTAGAGAGCAAGAGAAACCTTGCCTATGCTCGCATGTCGGCACTTTATCCAATGACAAATCGCAACTCAGGCCTTAAGCTTAAAAACGGACTTTTAATTTATAATACAATGATCTGCCCCATTTTAACTTACGCAGCTCCAGCGTGGGCTTACTGCGCAAAATCGCACACTAGTACTCTACAAGTGTTGCAAAATAAATGCATAAGAATTGCGGCAGATGCACCTAGGTACACACCTATAAGATACTTGCATGCAGAGCTTAAACAAGAACTGCTGCAAGACGTTTTCTATAAAATGGCAGAGCAATTTTATGCTACTAGCCATAATAATCAAAATCCTTTAATCGCAAGCCTTGGGGATTACGATCCTGAAGAAAATCAGCGTTATAAGCTACCAAAATCGCTTCTAGCGCATAGACCTCCTTAATAATTCTCGGTCCGGAACCAGCGGGCGTTGTGATTGGCCGGGATTCCGGCCACTCGCGGGGCCCATGCCCCGCGACCTACTCGCGGTTTTCTAAACTCTCGCGAGGTCCGGAACATGAAATACACTATCTCGCGACTCGCCCTAGCGCCTGCGCAGCTAATAGTAATAAATTAGCTGGTAATTTAGTTAATAGTAGCCCCCATTAAATTAAGAACGCTATTTTCAATCAGGTACTAATTTTAAGTCACCCACACACCTCCCCTCTAGGCCAGGTTTGGCACGGCCCGCTTTAGGAGCTTTCTGCCTGTGCTGACGAGAGCTGACATCACCACCTGTCATGTTGCTTGGGCTCGTCTGGAAGCCTTCAGCCCCAGTACCGGTCTGAGTATGCATGGCAGGAGCCGCACAAATACACAAAACAATTACAAGTTACACTTACAAGGGAAACCTGGGGTAACACGTAATATTTCTCAAGATTTTAAGATTTTCTCCACAAAAACAACACTATGTATTTCACAGCACATGGCATATTATACACTGTACAGCCTATGGCTCACGTGGCAGCGCCGCTGTTGAAATTACATTGCTATATCTTATTTAAATAGGTAATTATAATTATATCATACACTAACAAATTAACACGTTTAAATTATAGAAATTGCTAGCTGTAAGTTAGCTGTGTTGTTTTCTGTCGGTCCGGAACGGCGGAGGCCCGTGATTGGCTAAAGCTGCGATTGGCCGGCAGAATCTTAAACAGCCAATCAGAGGGCTCCTGCTTGCACAGATATTTCTGTGCTAAGCACGAGTCCTAAAAACATAATATTTAAGTTATTTAAACGTATTATTTTAGTCATCTAGTTATTTTAATTTAATGCTAGCTCACCAGGCTTGCCTGTGCGTTAGTAAAGTGTATTAATTTGTGTATTTTAAGTATGTTTCAGGTATCTACTGGGGATGCGGGAGGACGAGGCGCCTTAAAACCTCGTCCTCCACCAGTGCATTGTGCTAACACACAGTGCACTGATTAAAAACCAGCGCCCTCCCAAAAATAAAGAAAAGGAAATAAATAAATAAAGAATCAAACCTCCCGCCCCCCCCCCCTGCCCCACTCTTACTTCACAACTCTATTAACAACCTGGACCTTCCTACTTTTCCAGTGCCATTTTTATGTTTAATGCATGTAACTGCTGAGTGGTTACACTCCTATTCTGTCGAGAGGGTTTTTACGGTACTATGCCGGTTTTTCCCTCTCTCTTCTTAGATGATGGCTTAGCTATAGGTACACTTAGGGAGGTAGACATGGCCCCAATTGCGGCCGTGTCTGCCCAATCCCTCTCTGCCGCGATGCATGCCTCCTCTGCATGAAACTTCCCCCTAGTAGGCGTATGGGGCTCAGCCCTGAGACGCACTTAGTCCCGCTCCTTCCCCGGGCCTCACACGTAACTTAGTAGTTAGGGTAGGTTAGGAAAAAAATTAGGATCACAGTAATGTACTCTTATGATGCATTCCCAGACATTAATTAGTTTTGTACTGATGTTTTTAGTCTACAGCTCAGTTATTTTGTCTAAAATAATATTGTTAATATGTCTGAGAAAAAAAAATGTAATATGCAGGAAATGAAAGTACCAGTGTTTTTGTAAGCAGGAAATGAAAGCATCTGTGTTTTTATAAGCAGGAAATGAAAGCATTATGCTTTATGGAAAAATGGTGGGACCAAAGAAAAGTTATGCTTTATGCAGGAATGTTGTAAAAGGGTTCTACTTATCTTGAATATACGCGGTTGGTGTTATACAAGGAGTTCCTGGAACGAAATACCGCGTATAAGGCGGGCCAACTATATATATATAATACATACATACATATATATATATATATATATATATATATAGACCTATATATGTGTGTGTGTAATTTAATTTATTTTACAAACATTCAGTTTTTCATAAGCGTTTAGATGCAGCAGCTACTGCATAGTTATAAATGATTTCTCATTGAATGTTAATGTTTCACTTGTACGATTTTCAGTGAGGTAAGATTGTGTGTATATTGGGCATATTACTAATAACATTGTTTTTTTGTTGCAGAAGAACCCACGTCGAGCCATACTAATGAGGATGATTCTCCTCGTCTCATTCCACAGCAGTTATAAATACACCATCCACATCAACAAGGAACTCTTCTTCAAGCCCATATAACAATTGTGGAACAGGAGCTAAGGGCACAGTTGACCTCAGTTTTCATAGTCTTTTTTTATTTTTATATTTGTATCAAATATTTTTTTCTTATTTTAGACAGAAATTGTGATTTAAAAACATATTTTTTGTACTTCTGAAAAACATTTATATTTTTTAAATTTTCATTTCAAAATTCAGCATTTGTTATTAAATTCAAAAGTATTCTATTTTTTGTTTATATATATATATAATGATAGCCTACAACATTGTTTAACACTGTGAATTTTGTCGGTTTGGTATGTCAGTAGGTTTTAGTGTCGTACTTAAAACCGTAAAGTGCAAATTTTTATGTTAACTACTCATTACACAAAACTATGAGAGATACAAAAGTTTCCTAAGAGGAAGATTTAATCACAATTTATGTCTAAAATGAGAAAAATATAAAATTAAAAAAACGTTAAAACTGAGGTGAACAGCGCCTTTAAGGATTTCGTAGGGCTAACTTTATTTTACGAGTGAAGAAAATAGGAAGAATGAGATACATAAAGTATAAGTGACAGCTGTGATTCTTCCTAAGTCAGAAGGCAGAGGATGAATTTGCACAGGACAAACGGCGAAGGCAATAACAGGACCGGGAGGTTGAAAAATATCTTGAGCTTGTACAAAAAGTTGGCATAGGGAATCTAGAAGTGAAACACCAGGGTTGGCATGTTAAAAGTGTATTGTTTTAGTCAGTAAATTCAAATTTGTTTAAAACAATACACTTTGAATAAAACATGTTTCAAACAAAATGTTTTAAATACATTTATATATTATATATATATATATATATATATATATATATATATATATATATATATATATATATATATATATATATATATATATTAAACAAGCTTAACATTCACTATTTATGTTCACATTTAAATATTGGTATTTCCATACCAAGTATTTTTATGTGCCTTTCAGTCATACCTTTTAGAATGACTTGCAATGAGACAGTGATGCTTGCGATGAAAATGTCAGTTTGCAATTTTTGTAAACTGTGATATACAAAACTAAAACCTAACCAACTATATTAAAGTTCTATTGTTTATAACATATTCACTAAAAAGTTAAAATATTTTTAAGACTGCTTTTAAAAGTTTTTCTTTTTCACTTTTAAAGACGACTGACAAGCAGACATTATAAAATTCAAATAAAAACAAGTGGCAAAAATGTAAATATAAGACATAGCATGCTTAAGCTTAACATCATGATCAGACTCATTAGTGATTGCACTATCAAAATTAAAATGTCTTGTTTTTGTTAGTTTAGAGAATGGAAAACAAATACCTCCAACACACAAAAACCAGGTTGCTCAACAATGTTTCCCTACATAAAAGTTACTAATCATATTGGAATTTCTGCTAAAAGTAATACTTAATTTGCTTGTAAACCATATTTTTAAAATTGGTATATTGTGGTGGTTTTGTTTAAATTACATGTTTAAAAAAACAGGTTTTATGATTGGACCCCCCCCCCTTTTTGTGCTTCGAAGCAGAGAGAAGAAATACATCAAGAAAGGCTCGGGCCTTACGAATCTGGACTTCTGCAGCTAGGCCATCATTCTCATTTTTCAGGAATTTTATGTCTACTAGACATTTGATGTAACATGACTTTGCTTATTCTGTTACACAATAAATTGTTTTCTTATTTCTGTATATGTTGTTATTGTCAGTAAACTCCTAACATATGTTTGACTTGAATTACATATATATAACCCTCTTAAGAACATTGAATAGCTTTTACCACTCTGTAAATACAATTGAAATCGGGTAAGTTTAAATTTTTCTGTCCCTTCAGAAACTTCTTAACAGGGTTTTACCATTGTTATGGTAACACTTAAAAATTTGTGTGAGCATTTCGCCTAAACAAAAAATGTATTTAAAAAGCAAGGCAAGTTATGTGTATGAAATTAGCAACATTTATTCCTAAAATTTGTTTAAAAAATGCTGTCAACAATTTGTACAATTGCCAGCTGCAAGAAGTTTCTCAATAGATTCGTGGTTTATTTATGTGCACTGGAGTACCACCATGAACCAAGGTTTTGCTGACGGTTCAGTCTGGTTCCTGAAAATAACAAATTACAATATAATGACATAATTGTTAACACTACTATATAGTGACACAGTGGAACCTCATTAATACAAAGTGATTTATATTCCCATTCGAATGGGAGAAGAAATAAAATAATTGCTTGTATGTTCAATAAAAATTTTGTTTATGCATTAAACCATGCAATATCAAGTTCTCAAGTAAAAGAAAGTCATTGTGAGGATATACAAAGAGACCAAAATTTTAGAAACACTTTAAGGTTTTAGTGAACACCTGTTGATACAAACAGCCAAAATTTTGGTCCCTTCAGGTTTGTATTAAATAGGTTTGACTGTATGTATCTAATTACAAATTACATTTTAGAAATTCAAAATTTACAGCAGAGATGTGCCAATTTTTCTCTTTTTTTTGGGGGGGGGGGGTGAATTAATAAATTCAGACATATTCGGTTAACTTTCATATTACTGCACTTACATTTTGAATGAGAGAATAATACAATGGCCATTCTCAAAACGTTTTTCGATGATAGATATCAAAACCTATGTGGGATGTTTTCATGATGTTTTATTTACATGTATGCAAATTTGAGAAATCTATAAACTTCAATTTGTTAAATTGCATACATATTAAAAACACATTATTTTATATAATTATAATTGAATTGGTATGATGGAGATGGAAAAGGTTCCACTTTGTCAACTTTCGGGAAAACAGGAAAAACTTTTTGAACCTTAAAGTTGAATGGGAAAGCTTACAATTAGACATTTGTTTGTTGGGATTTAAGGAAATGAAACATTACCTGAAAAAAAAATATATTTTATGTACTGAAAGTTATATGCAATCAAAGTGGATGGAATGTTTTCCATTTTATAATCTCATTCAGCTGAGGGCATTCTGAAACTCTATGAAACAATTTACAGGTGTGTTGATTACTATAATAGCATGTTTTGTGTTATAATACTGACACTGTACTAACCACATATTTACAATGGCATATGTTGTACATTTACAACATTGTAGACTACATAAACAAAAGAAACACTACTGCAGCAATTCTCGAGGCCAACAGCCAATCATGTCACAACCTTGAAGTTAAGAAGGGAATGATTTCCTTTTACATAAAAATTCAAATTCCTTTAGCGGTGTAAGGATTCCTAGAATAACTTCTTTCTTTAAGCTACATATAAATTATTTGTCTAAATCGGTTCATTTTCTGTAAAATATGGAATGTCTTCCTTTTCCATCTCACCCATTCAATTGTGCTCACTCTGAATTTAAAACCTGACTTTATATGGTACAGTATTAGTCAAATTTTTAAATAAAATAAATGGCACAGTTTTTACAAAGAAAAGTGTGTTTGGTTGACCAATAATCCAATGAAACCTAATTTTAAAAAGAATAGACCACCTTCGCTGTAACACCTTTTATGCGCACCATCTCTTTAATGTAAATTGTCTGAATACAAAAATTCTTGTATAAGTACAGTTTTTGTTGCATTTCACAATTGTTCTTATGAGCTTCCACTATTTGTTAAAACCAAATATGTTTCAAACAACATTACAATTACTGTACATATAACCTATTTGTGAAGTATCTGGCCTCACCAGCACCTTTATAATTGGGTTTGTTTTGGGGGTATTGGGCCCTAGGCTTATACATAAAGAATTATTTTTCGAAGACTTAAAACCCCAGAATATGTGTCAGTTACATTTAAATGCTGCCAGTCTGTAAAAACCACATTTTTGTTGGTTACCATTCAGTTATTAATATACAAGTGAAAGGTGGGCACGATTATGGCCTACAGTGTGGAGTCTACCTGGCTTTCTGAATAAAAGGAGCTTGTTTTCACCTTGTTGTTCAGTGCGTGTGAAATAGTGCTTCATGAGTAATATTCCTTTTTTATATTTTTATATACATTTTATTATGTCATTTTCGACTTTTGCAACTGCCTGAAACATTCAAGGAAGGACTGTTACTACAAGAGATCTCCAACTAAAGAATTAAACCACATGTTTATAGGGGACTTCAACTATTTGTAATACAATTTATGTAATTTTAAAAATTCTTTATATTAACGATTTATGCGTGGCAGCCAGATAACTCGATTAACCTAAGATTTGTTAGATGAGGTTAAAGTTGTAGTTTGTATGAGGTAAAGTGTGCATTTAATCATGTCAAATTACTTGTATGACTTCAAATAAGTTATTTTAGTTCAGGGTAAACTTGGAGACAGTTATTTAAGGGCGAAATCATTTGAGTTTAGCATCACTTGTCGGGTGTCATTTTAATTCTTACTCAATTTGCCAACATTTCTCTCTCTTGAATTTTCTTGGTAATTATGTGGGCTAAAATTTTATTCGCGTTATAAGATTTATTTGTAGCTTACAGCATCAACTGAGACACTAGGGGCGCGACAGGCTGGCGCTGGGAGAGGGTGAACAAAGACTTAGGAATGTGGGGATTTTTCAGGGAGTTGCAATGACGTACTTTGAAACTGATTGCTCTCCTAGTTAATGTATCACTCTGCCGACAGCGAGAATTAAATTTAATATATATCTCAATTTTAAGTGAAATATTTGCTTATCAAAAATAACAATACATCATTTTTTTAGCAACTTTAGTTTGCACAGGTTCTAAAGAGTAATTTTGTTTGTTTTGGCCTCGTTGAATTGAGAGTTCTCGGATGTTTGATAGTGGAGGACTAGTTCCTGCCCGCCATCTTGGTGACAAGAACGAGTTCCTCGCCCCAGTCTTGTTACAATCAGTCGGTTGATAGGACGTGTTTTTGCTGAGGAGAGTAAAGAAAGGAAGCGGCAATATGAGGGCGACGTGTAAATATCGCGATAGGCATTGCAGTTAATTAACTGTCTTGTTTTTATTAATCTCCAACAGTTTTGGTGGTTCCGCAAACCTTGGTCACGGCGGTTGCGATGTAGAGATGACGAATTGTTTGTTTTTTAATTGAACTTTATTGTTTTCCTTCCCGCATCCGAGAACTCATTCAAAACAACCCGGCCACAATGTGTTAGTCAGTCTTTCAGCTGCCATGCACATTTTCTCTGCAACTGTAAATCTATTCATTTTTTGGAATTAAAAGTGATGTAACGGCCAGGAACTTCGCCTCTTTCTTTTGTTTAAGGTTTGAACCCACGAACTTACCCTAGATTTAAGAATGGCGGGAAATAGGCCACTAGGCTAACAAAGTAATATAACAGACAGAAGTACCAGTACTTACAGTTGATACTTGTAAATAGGTACACACACACGAAGGGACGACACACATTTTTGCGCGGTCGCGACGTTTCGCCAGTATTAAATTGGCTTCCTCGGGCAACGAGACATGAGGTGTTCTATCGGCAGGTGTTAGACCGAGAGCAAAATGTGGGCGTTCGTTGCACACTTTCTTCAAATAAATTAAAAACATCAGTACCGCCACATTTTAGAATACTAAACACAATCATTTTACAATAGACCCTAGGATAATAAAATACTTTAAACGTATAACATGTAAATTTTGGGTAACATCATGTGCATGCCTCATTACAAATATGCATCTGCTACTCTATTGCTGGCGGCCTAAGGACGTTTGCAGATGACTTTTTGTATGGGAAGGCAGGGGAGAGTGTAAGCTATAAGATAATATGAAGGCCTGCCTTTCGTAAATGGAAACCAAGCACTTGGATGAAAGTCAACATGGAGAAGACAAAGATAAATTTGCCTAGAGAAGGAAGGTGAGTAGGAAGGAATACTGGTGGGGTGGTAGATACGTGAAGCAAATAGCTACAAGTGGACTTAAGCTGGAAGGTGTTGAAAGGGGATAGTAGCTTGCTGAAGCAAAAGGTGTATACCTGCATGGTGCACCCTGTGACTGAAGTATGGGATTTGTACTATGGGCTGGAGGAAAGGAAAATTCTGTATGCCAGCAAAGTGAGTGAAGGGGAATAGGTGTGTGTAAGTAGATGGCATGGTAAGAAATTAGCCCTCCGAGATGATTGAGGAACTGAGGTGGGACAACTTGAAGGAAACGAGGCGGATGTACAAGGTGCTACATGGAGGGGGAAGAATGGGGAAAACTTGGAAATGAATGGAAAGAGGGTGCTACAAGGAGAGGAGGGCAATTGTTCTAAGGTCCATAGGAATAGAAGAACAGAGAGGTTAGCACACGATGTTGGTCACAACTCTGAGCTGGGGAAATCGTGTGCAGCAGTAGTGTGTGTTGAGGGGTTTAAGAGAATGGCGCGGGGAACTGAATGGAGGAAACCCTACCACAAGGTGGTAGCCATATTATGAATGGAAGAAGTATCATCATATTTATCACAGGATTTTGTTTTGCTACCTGGCATTTTAGGTGTTGGTCAAATAGTTCACACAGTTACCTTCTCAATTGGAGCATAATATATTTCTTGGGAGGTAAGTACAGTATATCATATTTCTCATGGAGGTGAAACTTTTTCTAGGTTTAGTAAAAGTTCAGTCTAAAATATTCTCTTGAGGTACCTAGGCCACCAATTGGTTTGTTGAGTCAATATGGAAGTTCGTGAACACAATTTTGAACAGCATCGTTCCATGTAGTTTTATATACACCATATGATTTACTTAGGTAAGGAATAAGTTAGTTACAGTCGCAGTGTACTGCCCTATGGGAAGCCAACACTTGTAGGTTTTGTATTACTTTTGTAATTGCCTATCTTTACCAACCGAACTCTGTCGATTAGGTAACTTTCTTTGATTTTCAGGGATAATTCTCTCAGTAATACTCCTTTCTGTAGTATTAGTATTGAGCTATTAATATTACTGAATGCTTTACACAGGTCAATAAAGATAGCCTCTTGATATCTTTCTTGAATCTACTGCATAATTTATTAAGGGAATTGCAGCTCATCATCAACCGATGCCGCTTTCAGCCTGGTAAAACTCCTCCATCTGCTGAATCTGAATATGATGTGTATCCGTCAGCTGCTGGAACAATATTCACAATTGTGGCATCCAGGGATATAAAACCTTGTGGTTTTCAAGGAAATCAGCATGTGTTTTCTTTATATAGATGCGACATATGTTAATTGGTGTCCTGTCAACAGCAGTAAGTACAACTATATGTCTTTAATTATTAACATTTTTATATATTTTTTTAAAACTAGAATAACCTCTGCAACACCAGTTGAAAAAATATATATTTATAGCGTCCACCAATACAATATTTAGTGATAGTTTATAAAGCAATGTTAACATTTCATATTGAGTGTTTTTATTATTATGATTTAGTGATTTACTTTGGAAGTTATAAACCATCTACATTAGGTATTTCTATGTTATCAACTGGTTTCAATAAAAATGTCTTAGTGCACATTGTCATAGTATATACAATGTTCCCACAGTTATTTAGGTGGATTTTTCTTTTACAGTAGATGGCCTGTTTTCCACTGTGAAGAAGTGTTCACAGAAAATCTTGGCTGTCTCTTTCCAGTTAGTAATAATTTCTCCTGACTGAATCTAGTCCTAAACCTGATAGGTAATGTTAACAATAATGTTGTTCTTTTCACTGGAATTTTTAGTTTTGCTAATAGTGAATATTTTAATGCAGTATTTTGTACAAATATCAGTGTCGAGTGTGACATTTAACATAGGTCTGCTAGTTAATATTTTACGAGAAAGAAGTAGTATGGCACTTACAGCTAAGATGATGGTGGCATGAGGTGAGGAGCTACCCAAACATAAATGTCATCCCTAGGAATCCAAACCTGAACTCGTACTATGGTCCAGTACACTATCTACTATGTACTGTATGTACCAGAGGTCACCACAATCTAACAAACTAGAATACATGACAATACTAGGTATTTAAATGAGCACTGAAGAATGTGTATAAACAGATAGTAGGATATAATGAGGCTATTTCCGTTTGGTGTTAAACAAGTGTGTTTCAAACCCACAACTCCGTATGTGCATGACTCCATAGCGATAATGTTCACCAACGGAAGGAATTATAAACCTCTGACAATTATGCAACATCCTAATATTTTCCAAAATAATAATATAAGCAACCAAACAATCAGGTCTTCCACTGCATGAAACAGTTCCAGTTCACTCACCTGTATGGTACTTCCCCAATAGCACAACCTGTACTTGTGTATGTACAGTCCATCACACCGGTGAGTCCTGGAAGATGTGCAATACTGTACAAGCGCACCATACTTCCCATCTGCTCAGCAAGACTGACGAAAATTGCCTGACAATGTGACACACCGTTGATGAACTAATTCCCTGCAGAGTCTGAAAAGATAGCAGTGTTAGTAACTTTGAAAGTGTCAGCATATCAGCAGTACCAATTGCCCTTCCTCTACAGGTTTCACTAAGCCCAGCACACAGTAACTTTTGCAACATAGAAAATAAAGCACCAGTTTCATTTCAATTCACTATGGTATATTCATTGTAGGACAGACTTTACACACATGATGTCATATAAAATCATTCATCCAATAACACTGTCAACTGTATATTCTATTTACATGATGGCATTACGATGTGGTCCAGTTAATTTTTTTTTTCCACAATTGGTGCAAAAAAACTTAAAACTTTGTTTACTTAATACTTTAAATAATGTCAAAACTTAAGCGTGGTCATAAGACGCACAAATTATTCTATAAAAACAATTTGCAAAATGGTACAAGATTTTGCTTATTTTCAAAACAAAATTGAGAAGTATCAGGTATATTTCTAACAAAAATTAGGGACAAAGTATGAAATGTTTACAAAATAAAAATTCAAGGATCCTTTGTTATGAAAATTATGTTGTTTTGGGAAGAAAAACAGGCCTAAACAATTTAAATGTGTGTAAAACTACCAGGTGTGGCTTTAAGGCCACAGGTTAATTATGCAGGTTTTGAGAGTTTAATTTTTAAATCCTGAAAGGTAGCAGATATCGCATAACAATTACATAGAAATGTTGGAAATCGTTTGTACTATGTTGCCTATTTTTTTTTAAACATAAGTTTACATAATTGTAACTAATTACTGACTTAATTAAATTTTCTTGAAGTCAATAACTACCCTAAATTATACAAATTTAAGTTAAAAAAATTAGGCTACATAGTACAACAAAAAAAAATTCCAGCATTTCTATGAAATAGTTTTGCGATATCTGCTCCCTTTTAAGATTTAAAAAATTAAAATTACTAAAATTGCATAAATAGGGACATGTGGCCTTAACCCCAGGGTCATATGACCCACATTCATCTACAAATTTCCTATTATTCCGTAATCACCTTTATTTTGACTTGTAACATTCGTAGTGAAATCATATGCTTAAACAAACATCTATTTTTTGTGGTATTGAAATCTAAAATTGAACCCCCATCTCTAAAGTAAACAGTTTAGCAGATGTACAATGAGTAGTTATACTACACATTTACCTACATACGGGTAGAATTATAGACTGTTTGTGGGAAAGAATATAAGTGCCAGAAAATAACATTCTGGGGTTTTCCATTGTCTTGTAAGCAACCACATTGTCGTCGATTTCCATTCTGTCGTCATATTTATTGCTTTATTGCAATTCTGTTAATAAATGTAACACAGAAATAAAATTATAAAATAAGATTTCACGGTTTACTATTTCATTTCCTGAACAAGTTACTAGTTGCCACTTATATTGTTTCCCACAAAAACTCCAATGTGATGCTAGAAAGTTAAATACGGTATTGCATTAAAAAGGCACACTTTTACACTTGGTCTTAGAAATATTATGTGATAAAATCTCTACATTTTTTAACGAGTGTGAGAAATAACAGTAGTACATATTATACCAAATATCTAGTAATCCAGTAGGTTGATATTAAATGTACTCTGGCCAATTACATTAGTCTATGGCATACATATTGCGATGTTAATTATAAGACATTTGCTGCTATTTCAGCAAGTATATTGGTTCTGGTAAAAGTAATGTTATGGCGGAAATAACTGGCATATGTATAAAAATAAAAACAAGGTGATGGAAATTGTGGTAGACCACGCCCTTAAAGAGCTAAAGCAAGAACATTTTAATGAGCAAGCCTACATTCACGTTTGCTTGTGATGGAATTAAATTCACACACTTTTTACATTATATTATAGAATAGAATGGATATTTATTGTTCTCTAGAGCATTTACATGCTATAGAACTCGTCGAAATTAGTTTACAAATATAAATAAATGTGTACCTATATAAATACAAAATCGTAATAACAAAACAAATCGTACTAATAGTTGCTATCAATGCAGTATAATAGTAAAAGTAACACGGAAATTGATAAGAACAGACAAGCAAGACTTGGTACACATACAAAAACACAAAAGAAAGTACAATAGAAAACGTATATACATGATTTTTTAATGGTATGATTGTGAACAAAATTCGTCAGTACTGTAAAAAGATTTTTTTTTTTTCAAGAAACTCAAGTAGTTTACATTTAAATAAGGAATAATAATCATGTAGGTACTGCTGTTGGAAATTACTGCCCTTCAGTATCAGTAAAGATATACACTATAAATAAAAAACAGCCCCCTCTCTCTTTGTTTATTTATTCAGTGTCCCGTGTACACCCAGTACCGGCTGGGTTTGGAATTGTTAAGTTTGTCTTGTTAACAGTAGGATGGGTCTTTAAAGTAACATTGTTATTACTTATTATGATGAATGAAATACATAATAAGGCCTATGTAATACCTACAATTGTCATATGTGAATTGCCATTTATAAATGCCAAATGCATTACACTACTGTACAGAAACTATATGTTTTACAACACTGTTTGTGCAAAATCAGCTGTTTCTCCTCTTGATTCAGAATGCAAAATCCTTGGCTAAATAGACAAGGGAGTTATGTTATATTTGGAAAAACAACAATTTGAAATACATACTATTATTACTGTTTGTGATAAAAGAAAACAATGTGACATGTTTACCGTGCATTACATTGAATGGATTAATTTACCTGGAAATTTATGTCGGTCTGTCAGCAGCTGCACCATCGGTGATATGGACAATCGTCTGATTTCTTGTGTCTTGTAGCATTACAAGCAGAATACAATTTCTCACGATATCGTTAGAAAAACAATATCTCCATTTAAATTGGACTTTGTGATTCATTTCAAACGGATTAACTGAATAACGAACATACCGACGGGGTATTCTAGCTTCGTAATTGTTCACTTCTTCAAAAACATTGTCAATCAAATCCAGAACAGCATCTAACAAACGCGCCATTTTTACTACAATGTAAACAATACTCATATTTCCCTCAAACTCCACTTACACTTGAGGGAATTCTGAGGGGAAAAAATTATTGCATTGCACAGTCGTTGCTTCGAGTATACTCGAAGTGAAGTGTAAAGGCGGACTTACAATAGCCCGTCCCATCCGTCCGTCATCCGTACGTCAGTCACGTGACTAACAGCCAATCAGATGTGTCCCATAATTCTAGCCGTCCGTCCGTCAAAAGCTCGGCAAGCTGTAACTCTTGACGGTCGGACGGATGAATTTACAGCCTTCTAAACATTATTAAAGTCGCCATTTCACAAAAAATCGATTTAGAAGGCAGTGACTACTGCGTATTCGTGTCGTGTTACATATCTTATGTCCTCGTGTACTCTATGATTTACATCGTGTTGTTTGAACAGTTTTGTTGATTTTGAATATGGCTAAGTTCTCGGAAGATTTGTTAATTAACTATGTACGGGAATACGAGTTCTTGTACAATATTTTTTGCAGGTAGCACAGAGATAAAGCTATGAGGGAAAAGGTGTGGCTAGAAATTGCCAATAATTTCACTGATAGCGATGGTGAGTACATTTCATTTGTAATTGAAAACTACCAGTGTTATCAATCGTTTCGAATTTAATTTTAAATGTGTTTATCCAATTTTTGTTTTTGTTTTAGTGACGTCCTGTATGAAACGTTGGCAGTCACTTCGGGACACCTATGTTAAGAAAAGGAA
Organism: Medauroidea extradentata; assembly: GCA_003012365.1. NCBI lineage: Eukaryota > Metazoa > Arthropoda > Insecta > Phasmatodea > Phasmatidae > Medauroidea > Medauroidea extradentata. The sequence goes on from PNEQ01071095.1 coordinate 17,430, forward strand.
CGAGAAACTGCAGTCCAAAAGTGGCCAAGCAAACAAAAAGATGAAGACATGGCAATATTTCGACTCGATGACGTTCTTGGATCCGTTCCTATCATCGAGCGGCAGTCGGCTGTCTCCAGAGGCTGGAAGCAGCATTCAGTCGCAGGTTGAATGCCATGTTGTTGTAGAGGTGTTAGGAGCATCTGAAAACGATTCTCTCTCAGAAAGACCTACAGAGGAGTTTTTCCCTTTCGGGGAAGAGGAAGGGGTAAGTGCAGAGAAATTGAAAGGTCGGGGCGGCAGCAGCTGCAGTTTATCTGGGAAAAGGGGCACGAAGAAACAAGAAAGTGAATCTATGTCTTCCTTTGAAACTCAGGTGCTTAAAAAATTACAGACCCCAGAAGAAGACGAAGATGATTTGTTCGGAAAAACAATTGCGTCAACATGTAAAAAAAATGCCAAGAAAAAAAGCATTGTTAAAATCGAAAATTTTTAGTTCGATATACCGTGTGGAATGTGATGATGACATGTAATAGAATCCTTTGGTGTTTGTTTCCTTACAGTCTTTGGGTAGGCCTAGGTAAGTTTGTTGTGTTAATTTTTGAACCTTTTATTTAATAAATAATTACTGTGTTTATATATTTGGTGACATCTAAATAAAGTTCTTTTAATATGAAATAAATAACATTTTGATTAGTTTATTTTTTCCTTTCTTCTCTTTACATATGTAGAATGCATACCTTTGCAGAAGCTGAGTTATGTTATTTATTAAATTTACATACAGTACATCCTGTTGGAGCTAGTTGCTCAAGAATATTGAAGAAGTAAAATTATTGCATTGTATAAACTATAAACATTCTGTTCCATTGTTTTAAAGTCTCACTTGCATATTTTTCAATAGTACAAATGCTATAAGGTATTGTGAAAAATTTTACCTAAAGCAAGAATTGAAGCTGACAGTCCCTTATTTTATTTAACATTATGTGATCAGCGTTTTCAAATCCATTTGCAATTTAAATTGTGTAACTTATTTGCAGGATAATGGACATTAATGCCGAGTAGAATTATGCAGGGTAATGGAGCGTTAAGCCAGTAACAACTACGTCCCCAGGAAAGAGCACTTTCATACTTAACTTCAGCAAAATATAGCATGTATATTTATTTTTTTCTTCTTTCGTCGATCCTAGAGTAAGTCATTTCAACCTGAGTTGATTGTAATTGACAAATTACAGAATAATACACAAAGTTTACACTACAGAAAAAGCAGAAAACATACATTAACTGTAAAATTATCTTAATGTATCAGTGTATTTATTTATATGGGCACACTTACAATATATTCATACAAGATAAATTTGCTACATTAACAACACTTTACACCAGTATCAAAGATGAAAAACTGAAATTATATGGAAAAAGGTAATCAACTGCTCATAATTTTATTGAATCACATATTTATGTAATATCTGCAAAAATTATGAATGGAAGGAGGAAATTATGAAGAAAAGACCTTAGCTTACATCGTAACATGAACTGTTTAAAGAAAAAAACAATATTAAGTTATATGTATTTTCAGTAAATTATTTTTCAGTAAAATTTTGTAATATTTTGTTGTATACCTATAGGTAATCTACATTCTAAAGCGAACTTCCTTAGCCTCTATTATGGTTATTTTTTATTTATTAATACTTTTGAAAATGGTAAAAATAAATTTATCTCCTTTAACAGGCACCTATATGTCAAAGATAACAATAGGCATATTTTAGCGGTTGAATTAGTCACAAGCTGTTAGCAAGCGTTTGCCGAATCTGTTTGCATTTACAAGAAATCGCTAAAATGCAATATTCAGTAAACATAAATGGCTACCACCATGAAGTTACGGAATTGTGTACTTGTTATTTTCTTATCAGGAATAGAATTGGACTGTATAAAGGAAAATACTTCTTCACGAATACGTTTATTGGAAAATAAACTACTTTCACTATTTTTTTTACATGTACAACATAATAAATTTTAGAAATAAATTTAATTGTGCGCCAGTATATGATGAAAAATTAATATTGCATCATTTTATTTTAAAATAACTTAAGTTTCGTCCATATTTCACATAAATACAGTTTGTTTTGGTTTCAGATTTGTTCGAAACAAAACAGGAAATAAAAATAAAGGTAAACATCCTGTGAACAAACCCTGTAACCGTCCTCCTGCCTCGGTTGCCAGAAACGTGCAAACACCCTCAGCCTGGTTGCAGCATGTTTGCAAACACCCTTGTAAACAGGAGCGCTAAAATGCTCTGTTTACAGGTACCGCTACCAATTCAACCGCTAAAATACGCATAATATTGCTGTTCTTATGTTTGTTTACAGAGGCCTCTTTCTGATAATATTTTTAACCTGCCTAAAGAGGTAGATAGACTTGTATTAACTATTCTACAAGTTAAAGATAAAACTTGTACTTTTTCTTTGGAACGAGCTTGTACAATTGTGGAAAAATCACTAGGATTTACAAGTCTTTACTTGTGCTTTTGTGTAACACAATACTGCCACTTTTTTACAATTCGTACTTAATTTTACCTGTAAGTTGTAGGTACTTTCGTGGAATATGCCCCTGGAAATATGTTGACTTTTTCAAGACATAGTATATTTTGAAATTAATGATGTTTATAAGGAATTTTTCTTATATATCTACAAGAGTTAATTTGGTAAATATTTTTACATTACTCTGGGAAGTAATGCCCATTGCCAGTCAACTTTCCCAGCAGCTAAAAAATTATCTGTCAGCTTCTCTCTACTTTGAGCAGCAGAAACAGTGAAGTTCCTAGCACCTAGCCTTGCATTTGCTGGAAGATTTGTAATTGCAGTGTCACTGTTAACCTCATTTCTCCACTGTCCAGGATTGGTGTGGCCACTTTCATCTTCGGTGTCAGTCAAGTGAACTGGGGCATAATGTCTTTCAGCAGGTTGTACTTCCCCTTCAGTTTCAAGCAGCCAATTATGGAGGCATACTGTTGCTTTCACAACAGCATTGACCGTATTGACACTTGCGAGTATTGGCCACCTGTAAATTCTCCACCGCGATGCCAGAATACCAAATGAGTTTTCAACTACACGTCTTGCTCGTGACAAGCGATAGTTGAATATAGTTTGTTCATCAGGCAGAAATTCACCAGAGTAGGGTTTCATGAGATAATTTTTTAAGGGGAAGGCTGCATCCCTTACAATGAAAAAAGGAACATCTCCCACTTGTGGCAGGAGTCCAGGTGGAGGAATTCCAAGTGTGCCAGCATTCAGCTTCTTTCCTAATATAGATGCTTTAAATATCCCTCCATCACTGCATCTTCCTGGTGCACCAATATCAACAAGTACAAATTTGTACTTTGCATCAGTCACTGCAAGAAGTACAATGCTGTGTGCCCCTTTGTAGTTGTGGTACTGTGAACTGGCACCATGGAATGCCTGCAAATAATATGGATGTGATGTAATACAATGTATGCATACGGATTATGGTATACAGTCAGGATGTAATATTGCCTATCTCGGCTAAGTTGTCCAGATTTTGACATTTCTCTTTAAAAATAATTGTCTGTAAAACAGGATTGCAGAGGTTTTGTTTTTCCAAGAAGCTACAAGCAAGGGAGCTGTTAGGTACATTTCTCAGAAAATAAATATCAAAATCAGGATCACTTAGACTTCATGACAGCTGTGAAGGTAAATTTGAAAACCATTTAAAAATCTGGTGTTAAAATAAATGGAAGTATATACCCATACAGCACATATGCGTTGTAGCAACGTTTCAGCAACATCACACAAAAATTTTTCAACGTTGCAGCAATGTTGAATGGAGTAATTCAACGTTTAAGCAACATTGCTGTAATAGGAAAATGTCAGTTTTCATTCAACGTTTCTAAACAATGCTGCAGCAATGTTGATTTGAGAACGTTTCAGCAACGTTGATTAGTGGATGTTGCAGAAACGTTGATTTGGGACGTAGAATATATAAAGACCCACTTGTGGCTAAGAAACAAGAATAATTATCATTTCTAAGTGACATTCAACATAGAAAAAACTAAACTTGTAACACTATATTCGAACAATACATAACATTCATCAAACACCTATACAAGGATGCTAGCTACAGCACTATTGCCATGAACATTTGTTGTAAATAAAAGTTTGCAATAACATTTCCTACCAGTTTAGTAAATGAGATAAAAGAAAGAATGTACCTTGAACACCAAGCAAACTAGCGCAAGATAAAGATACACGGAACAGCAAATACAACACACAAAGCGCCCAAATAAATTGGCGGTAATGAAGGCAAGTACATCATTAATGTATTACAAGTCAAAATGGCAATTAAACAAATTAATAAAATAAATGAGCATTAAGAATATCTCAACAATAATTAAATTTATAATGAAAATAATGATTACACAAACAAGTCGTTGTCCAAAATTATTTAAAAGATTATTAAAAAAATCTCAAGGGAGATTTCTTGACCAGCGACCATTGTAAACATTGTAGCAGCGTCACAAAAAACTTCAATATCAATGCATTAAAAGCTGAAATGTTAGTACTTTTAGCAACGTCACTGCAACGTTGACAATAGACATGCAACCAAAATGAAACAATACAATGTTGTGGCAACGTTTCTGCAACTAAGTGTGCTGTATGGGTAATTTCTTACGTATCAAATACTGCAGCACACCTATTGGTAATCAAAGTATTATTGTATTACAACATGAAACGTGCTGTGACTATTCGTTATCTAATGTGATACAGGAAATCACTGACGGCTTCACATGGAGGGTTGCTGGTCCTTCTCTGCCTCTGTTCAGTTAGGTTGTGTGTGACTGCATGTTGAGCGTTGAGTGAACAAATTTACAGATGTTTCCATAGTTTTGTAGTTATTTTGTTTATAATTGCCACTTAAACTGTTTTTAAAGTACTGGAGGCTGAATAATAAACAAAAAAACATTAAGCTTGCAACACATGAGCATGGGAAGGCTGCTTAAGGAATGAGAACATATTATACTATGAAAAAGTTCTGGCTGGTGGAAAACCACTCCGTAGCAACAATCTGTGTTTTGCTACCATTTCGACAACCTGCAATTCTGCCTATAAAATGGATCCTACAGTTAATTGTATCTTGCTAAAGTGTTAATATATATATATATATATATATATATATATATATATATATATATATATATATATATATATACACACACATACACACACACAGGATGTTCGAAAAAAAGTGTGCCAAATTGCAGGAACAGATCGTACACACCAAAAGAAAGAAACAATGTCTAATAAACCTAGCCCCTAAGTTGCACCCTTTAAGAAGTATGTACACTTTGAGAAAATTACAATAGGAGGGTCCATTGTGGTTTCCCTCGTAATGAAATACGTACCATAAGTTGAAAAGAGATAGTTCACATCAAAACAAGACACGAATATCTGACAAACATGATCTGCAAAATGCACCCCTTAAGAGGTTGTACTCTTGTGAAAAGTACACATCAAGATGTTTAAATAATGTACTTAATTTCTGTATAACCAAACAGTTCCGTGAAATAATCCAGCTCCGAAACCATATCACTCCAAAGAGAAAACGAGTTTGGTAAAAATCATGCCTTGTCACTGCTGTTAGGTATTTATTCTGTGGTCGTATGGAGTGATTGACGGTAAAAAAATATAATTTGTATCCTATTCTTTCAACCTGGAACTGCCGCTGTTATATATCAAATGTGTTTTACTGAATGGCCTGAAAAAAAATTACCTGCACCACTACATGTTTCCCATCTATGGCTCCAATACAGTGTGGGAAATTCCATCTTGTTTCAAATTCATTTGCCAACTCAATCCATTTGTCTGTTGTTAATTTAGGGAACACCCTCTGAATCAAAACCGTCCATATGGCATTGCAAGTTTCTGCAATTATTTTACTGACAGTACAGTCAGCAATCCGAAAAAGGTATGAAAGGCTTTACATGTCATTCCCTGATGCAAGATATCTGCAATATATCAAATTGCATGAACTTGAGAAAAATGAGAAAAGGTACAGACTTCGAAACCAGGACAAATATACAACTCATAACTGGTAACAGTAAAATTAATTAAATTAACATTATATCTGCCCCAAATATGTAGTGAACTGTTCAACTTGTAAACATTACATTAAAATTTGGTCATATGCGTAATGATAATTTGTGGAGAATGACTTTTAGGCCTGTGTTTGTAGTGTACATCATAAACACAATCTACAAAAGATGAAGAAGAACCACATAATTTAGTGTGATTTTATAGTAGTAGGTACTTACCAAGGCCTACCTTATTTCAGTGAGTTAAAGTTTGCTGTTTGCACACTTCCAGAATAATTATATTTGTGATATTTCCTCTTTTGCATAACTGGTTTTACACTGTTCGAAGAACATAATTTGTTCATTGTTTAAATCTCAAAGGTGCAGATAAATAAATAAGCAGTTTCTCCAAAAAAGTTATCACTATTTACAAGTTGGAAAGTGCTGTGGCATTAATGTACCAAAATGTATTTGTTTCATGATTACTAGGATAAACTTGTATGAATTATAAAATTTCATACTACCATACCTCAAAGTCAGAGCTAGCCTTTCTCCAGGTGATATGCTGTCTCTGCGAGAATATTTCTTAATGTGGGACGAAACAAGAAAGAGAAGGCTGTCGAATTGCGATGTGGTCATTCTCAAGAAATTGACCAATAGTGTCAAATCAGTTTCCCTAAGGCGAGGTATAAGCCCCTTTCACTTTTCTATCGTCAAAAATTGGCCGCACCCACCATTTACGCTTACGACGCATCTCTTCCCTTTTTTTCCTTCTATTTAGTAACAGCAGTAGCAGTAGAATTCGCCTATTAATTTCTGGCATTAAGTTATTTTGCGTTTCGCACTGCACCGTTTCAAAATAAACAGTTCCCGCTGTTTTTAATCATAACATACAAGGTAGCCAACAAACTGTTTCTGAAGAAATATTTTCGAAAACTACTACAATTTCGGCTGTGTTTGTTGGCAATCTGTATCCGGCGACGGGCGTATGCTGTGTTATTGTAAGTTATTCCAAGAGTAGACGGATCGATGGATGGCGGACAGACGGATGACGGACGGACGTGCCGGGCTATTGTAAGTCCGCCTTAACTGTTGCCAATTGTTGACTGGGAAAAAAATAACTTAACTGATTACCGCCTTCTGAATGGACTGTTTGTCTCTGTGTAATTGGGGTTTTCACCATAAACATTAAAAATAGAGAGGACGGTTTGTCGCAAATACCTTTTACGATATATAAAAATTATTGTCGTAATTATTTTCTGTTTAAGAAACTAATTTATTGTGTAAAATAAACAATACAGCGAAATGCAGTAATAGACGATATGTCTCAAAAATGGCTCCAAATAGAAGCACTTAATTGAAAGTTGCTATACTAGTGTATTTGTGCGCTAGTATATGTATGGCCAAGAGATAGCGGCACGAGCACTTTATTAAATTTTTCATTTTTATAGGCAGTAAACTTCATTTACACAAAGCTATAATTTACGAAACACATTTCATATTTAAGGGAAATTAAAATATTATGTTTCTATCTCATTTGTATTTGACTCGAGTCACTGCATTTGTCTCGACTAAATTCCAAGGGTAGTGTCGGGTTCCCTCAGAATTCCCTCCACTCACACTCCACTTGCGACTATGCAATGAAAATTACTCTAAGTTCACTCCAACTTCCCACAAGTGTCACTCGAAACGACTCTACAATCGGGCCTACGTATTTTCATACATATTCTTTATCTGGACCAACAAAGTTTTTCGGATTAACCTAGTTGTAATTTTTAAAATACAATTATTTTTGCTATTGTAAATCATTTTTGTTTACTTGAGACTTAAATTTTTTCAAAATTTGCATCAGTCGTTTACGCCTGCTGTGGGCCCTTATGACTTCATATGACTAAATTGTCTGATAGGACCATAGCGGGCGTATACGACCGATCTTAGTTTCGTTTCATTTTTCACGGCATATCTCTTTTATGGTTCAACCGATCAAATCTGACTCTGATACTACACAGCAATTTTAAAATTCTCTTCTCCCTCCCGTTTTGTCTAATATAACACAGAAGTTCTAATAATATGTAATAGTACACTGTTTCCATGAGAAAATTATCAGGTTTGGCTGCCCACTGCTACATTGTATGTTGCCTAATATTCGTGGTGTCAGGTCTTTATCTAGATTAGGTCTTCAACTATGTGATGTTACTTCCTATGGATAGACAGGAAAGTGACACTTCATAGCCAACGAACATTACTCCTATGGAGTTCAGCACACAAACTAGTCGACTACAACTTTATCTTTCTCATTTTCTAGAACTGAACCGGAAATAGTAAACATGTCCACTTTCTCACGTTTCTTTTTTAGTTCGTCTATAGTATTGTTCAAAAATCACCATTCCTTTTGATTCTATAGTATGTGTGGTGCTGCCAATGATACAGTGATCATTATTGTTCGTGTCAGTTTATAATATGTAAATAAATTTCTACATGAGAGACGATCATTTATCAAGAACTCAGCGAACTCTGAAGTCAAGTGAAGAATGTAAAAATTAATTACATTCTGGTAAGTGTAATAATTAATAAGAGGATAATTTGACGACACATGTTGTGTTGCAACAAGTTTTATTACCATGTTGCTAATTTAACTTACTCACTAGACGTTGAAGGTTACACCTTTGGTGATCTTGATGATGTTGAAAGAGACTGTTTACTGGGACATAGTTTAGATTGCTTTTAGCACTTGTTAGTACTGCCAAATTACCTTACCTACCATACTTCTATATTATTGATGATTATAAAATTTTAACAAATAAATTTTTATGCACTCAAAATGACATCATTACAATCAACAATGCATCAGACGATCCTGACTTCGATGTTTCTGGAGAAGATTCGTTGTCCAGTTCTTCACAAAGTAACGAACCCCTTGCGAAAAAAAAAAACATAAAATATGTGTCATTGCCAATATCAAAGTTTCTGAAACTCCCTTCAGTGATCCTGCTCCATCAACCAATGCTTACAACGAATTTACCATTGTTGAGGATGGCATTTCTACTAGCAAGATTACAATCACAGCACCGGAAAATCAGTGGACTGAACCTTGTGGAAGAAATAAACCATTCGATTTCAGCACACGGTCTGGTATTAGTGCTAGTCCAAACTAGTCAGTCAAGATTTTCGAAATGTTCATCAATGAAGACATTATACTTTCAGTAATGTACAGCATAAATCAACACCAAAGTGGATCCCAACCAATGTGGGAAAAATTAATAAATTTCTTGAAATTATTTGTTAAATGGGACATATTCGAAAACCTAAGATACACTGTTATTGGAGCCAATACATTTTATATAAACATTACCTGATTCCATCAGTGATAAACACCAACAGATTCGAAATGCTGCTAAGGCTACAGCACTTTCAAAATAGAAAGGGACAGGTGGAAGGGGACAGACAACACAAGATTTCCCCTTTAGTTGAAAATATGATAGCATATTTTCAAAAAATGTTCATACCTTCAAAATCAGTGTACGTTGTCGAATATTTGGTACCATACAAAGGAAAACTGGCAATTAAATAGTAAGCCTATATTCTCAATAAAGCCAGCACGTAAGGGAAAAAGTTATTCAACTTGTGTTGAGCACATGGCTTTACTTAGAATTTGTGTGTTTACTGAAAGGAGAGGGATCCAAGTGAAGCAGTGCCTACTAAAATAGTGATGATACTATCGGAAAGACTGCTTGATACTGGAAGAACAATAGTTTGACGATGACGAGGGTGGAGGAGATGGTTAATTATAAGATGTACTGACGTGCTCTAAGATCGTTCCCGACTAGGCGCCAGCCGGTTAGAGGAGAACCGGCACTCAGGTGTTACGAGTGGAGTGGTCTCAGTGTCGTGTGGCCGACGGCCGGCTTTAAAACTCGCCTCGTCCTCCGCCGTTATACTTACTCTCGGGGAGTGTCGTGGCCCTCCCCATGCTCATATACACACACAAACAAAGCACTCGACAAGGATTTCGGGCACCTGTACACCCATATGAAATCACGCGGTCGGGTTTTAAGGTCCCGTGCCCTTAAGCACAATGGAGCGGCGAAGTCAATAAATTACACGAAAATTTAGACAAGGTGTTATTATTAACTTACATCGTTCTCCAGTACACAATTCAACGCTGGCGATGTTTAAAGTGGTCCCGGACCTAGCCAGTCCGGTAGGCGAAGCAGGGCAAAAATTCCACGTGTTGGGAATAGAGAAATTAAACTATTATAAGCCACTGGGCACGAAATGAGTCGACAGGTGTGAGGGGTTAACCCGGGCACTGAATTTATATTAGATTTAAGGTTCCTAAAAGCGAAAAATAACTATTACTGTGAAAATGTTTAGACAAAAAGAGATGCTGGTGCCCGGGCGACCGGAGCCGAACCACCTTGACACGCCGCCAGTAGTCAACTGAGGAAGCCTTGGCGGGCTCAGGGTTATCATGCCGCTGAGCGCACAAAACTTCTTAACACACAAAAACATGTACAAACATACAAATAAAAGCACTTAAAAATTGAATAAAATTTATGCTTCCTGATTAATGTCCAAAAGATTGTTTGGAATGTACATATTTATATTTTGAAGAATTTGGGTCAAACAATATCTTACGTTAAATGAATTTAAATTACACTAAGAACAGAGTATTACTTTAATATGACTAAATAAAAAATCTAGAGAGCAATGTTATTATTAAAAAGAGCAATTTAACAAATATAAGATTAAAAGAAATTACCCGGCAGAGTTTGCAGGTTGGACGAGCCCATCTTGACGTTAGGTGCAGGGGTGTTTTTACCTGAATTTAAGGTTAGACCCGACAAGTCTTTCCAGGGTGCTGATATTAGGGAAACAAGTTTACCCCTGGCCTTTTATGTCACTTTATTACACGATAAGAGTGCCCCCTTTGCCCTCACTTACACACAACACTAGCACTGAAAGTTAGGGGTTCACTGCGTGTTTTCTATGTTTAGGTTTAAGGGGGCACATTCCTAACAATGGCTCGTTATTAGGGTTTTTTATATACACATGGATGTTGCATTTGACTGCGCAGGGAGGCATCGGGATGCTGTGGCCTCTTGGGACCACACTGTCGGGCATTCCCATATGCGCCCGCAGTACTGGTTGCCAGGTGTGTTCCCTCGATGTTCCGAAGGGCTCGCAGCTTGGTCCGCATCAAACAGCCCCTCTCTCTGGAGAACGTCTGTGCACCACGATGCTGTTGGCTTACCTTGACAGGGATGGCTCCAGGGTCCGTCCACCGCACTTGAGCTGGGATCACCTGTTGGTGCAGCTGTGATGGAGTGGGGTCCATTGTTGTTGATGAGTGGAGGTCAGGTTGCCTTGACGTGACGCAGGTCGATCACTATACTCCATCCATTCTAAGGTTGCAGCTAATTCATGCAAGTGAATGACAGTAAAATTTTTGTACAGCATACATTTCTTTTGAAATATTGGGGAAAATATAAGGTAACTGTATTAGGCACACTCACAAAGCGATGAATCAAAATAAAATTGAAATGTTTTGATTTATTTCGTTAGCAATTATTATTTCTGCTGCAACCTTAGACTGGATAGAGTATAGTAGAGTGCCCTGCGACGCAGACTGTCGAAGGCGACGGAGAGGCTTCGATGTCTCTGCTGTCATTGGTGGGTGCCCGTTCGATGTTGACGACACCTGGAGGGACCTTGAGGGCGACCGCGAGGCGTGATTCGGGTTGGTGGGGCAGGGAGGGGTGGTGTGGCAACACCGGAGCCAGTGTCCCCCCTTGTGTAGGCTATGAAGTCCAGATGCCATCCATGTTGTACGGTTGGGATTGCACCAGGCCAAGAAGGTGACCAGCCAACGGGAGCAGGGCTGGCGCTTCTTGTGGGCCAGGTGTGAGTGGTTTCAGCGGTTGGAGACCACTCGTCAGGGGGCGCCGGAGGCATGTACACACAAGGCAGTGGGGATCCATTCCCGCACCATCTTCCTGCGCGTGATGACAGAAGAGCGCTCTAGACCAGCCTTCACCAGGCCAGCTCTTTCTTCATGGTTTCTGCTCACCAGGTCAGTGGTGGCGGCAAGTGGCCACGGAGAGTAGCTTCGCGCGCCTGGTAGAGGTTGTCTCTTCTGCGCGCGACGTTCTGCGGCTTGGCTTTTGTCAAGTCCGTGGCTCTTAGGTGATTGGTGATGCTACCGACATTATATACTGATAGGCAGTATGCGAAGAACATGACAATTCGAACAATGCTGAAATTTGATGGTTCATGTCGCTGAGGGTGGCAAGGTGCCCACCGAATAGCTCCTATTGTGGGAGGGGGTTTCTGCCTTGCTGAAAAGCTCTCCCTCATATGGTATGATATATACAAGGAAATGAAATGAGTGGATGCCATGGAGCACACAATGATACCATAAGGCAGTGACGAGCACAGTACAAAGAAATAAATAAAATGAAAACAAACATGGTGAACAATTGTGGTTGGTACATGTTGGCTTTGCCTTGTGAATATGTGACACCTGTCAGACGATCAAGAGTATTGCTGAAATAGGATGGACCATGTGATGAGAGGAGACTACAACCCTCGCCTCTCAGCATGAGGGGGGATTCGCCAATGCCCGCCAATTAGCTCAGTTATAGGGAGGGGGGAGCAAGTCCCTCCAATTAACTCTTCCATGCTGGTGTGTGTATGTACATGTGATACGAAATGGTAGACTGTCCTAAGGACCACACAGCACAGTAGTTCAAAAGCAGAGAGTAGAATATTGTAAAAATTGAGAAAAGAAAAATGATGACATAATAACTAAACAATGACACTGACACTTAAAGAGCGAAAGTTCGCAGCACGACGGATGCTGCAGAGGTTGTCACAGTTGGTAGCACTAATGTGCAGCAATGTTGGTGTGACAAGGATAGAGTTTGGTGACATGATCAAGTACGAAGACACAATAGGTATACAAATGACAAGTCAAGTGGAAGCAGTGAAATTGCATGTGTGGAGGTTGGCAGCAATGTTTACATGTTATTGGTAACACAGCCTAGGCTGTTTTGTTTCGTGTGGTTGGTAGCAGTGATGTCACTGTTTACACCTGTGAAGAGCATTGTGGTTGGCAAGGTTGGTACACCTGAGGCGAATGTAAACACCGGAGATCGCAAACAATGTCCGTAATTATGTAATTTCAGGTCACTATGGAATGCACGGAGCTCAGCGAATTGTATTGGCAGTTTCATTGGCACTGGGGCCCAGTATGGAATGTCCTTAAGGCTGTTCAAGTGTGAAATTAATTATTTTATTTGAGTGCGAAATTATGTCAGTTTTGTAGACGTCACTTAAGACTGGATTTTCCTCTTATGGAAAAAATTTAGCTTGCATAGTATTCAAATAACGGCACGTCAAAGTCAAAATATGCATAATTATGGGCTCACACAACCAAGGAAAACTACCATACATACTGAAATGAAATAATTTACACTGAGATTAGATGTCGAGACCTAATGGCCAAAAGTTATAAAAACACGAAAGGACGCATCTTCGTATTTTTTAAAAAATTGCTGAAAATAAGGTTTTTAAATTCGAAAATTATCGACTTCTTAGGTGCACTAAAAACGAATACCGGTTTCTTTCATTCAAATATTTTGTGTTCTGCAAATAGTGGCATTCTTCCTGATTACAACGATACCAAGTTTATAGCAATGCGAACTATGGACTCGTGATGTGTGTGCGCAGTAACAAGTGAGCGTCATCTTCTACGACGCGACGAGCAGCCATGGCGTGGTGTCGTGCAGCCGCGATAAGCTACTGTACGGTGGCGCTCCTTCGCTCCTCGTGGCATCTCTGCCAACCGCGTGGAGGAGTTGCGATCAGCGGATGGCTCACTGGGTAGTTGGTTTTATCGTGATATTTTTTTGTTAGGTACGGTGCCGGTCTTCGGTGTCATAGTCGTAGTTGATCTAGTAAACAGTGACGTAGCTATTGTTACTTCTTTGACTCTTTTCAACATTGTACAATTTCAGAGGCGTAAATAGGCACGGACTTACAATCGCAGTAGAAAATCTAATATTCAACGAGCGATTTTCAAAGAAAAGAAACTGATTCAGTTCATATCACCTAGTAGCAAGAAGGATACAACGTATAAGTAACACTTTTTAATGTCGCCCGTACTCATTATTTTAATTTTATTTCATAGTTACTTTTTCCTGTTCACATTTGTCTTCAAAGCAGTTACTACGATAACAAGTGATCCGCAAGAATTAATGTTCCGAATCTGGGAAAAATATGTAAGAGAAAGTGCGAGTTTCAATCCCATTACGTTTTCTAACTATAGGATTGACAATTCTTCATTACATTCCATTTTTTAATTACTTTCACTTTTATTAAAAATTTTATTGCTTGTGTCAAATGCCTTTGGTTTTCATTCTCAATAGCAAAGAAAAGATGCAGTACGACGTCCCATTAAAATTTTATTTTCATTTATATCTTTCTTAATAATACACAATAAAATATGTAATACAACTTACTGGTATCAACGCAGTTCGTTATTTTGGTAAAATGCGGCATAGCATTGTGGACAATGAACCATGAATGTGCACTTCACTTTTATGCTACTGTTAATGTACAAATTTATTATAACGATGATTTGTATGCTTATTGTAAAAGTATATATCGTACATTACGAAAATCAGCTCTCAAATATCAACAATGTGTGCCTAAAAATAAAACTGTACACTGTATGTAAATTAGTCATAGCAGATAAATGAATACTTAATACACAATTATACTATAAAACAATAATATCTAAATATATTTTACTAGCAGTTTTTACAAATTGTATACTTAGCGCAACATAAAACAATTCATTTACTTTATATATATATACTGCTGCGTAAGGTGGATATTTTTATCCTAAACACGGTTTGTGAAAATAAAATTGTGTGTTTAGTCGTGGGATCTTTATGTTTAGTAAAGGCCTCTCATATTATGTGCGTATGGGTATTTCCATTTACAGTCACTGTATGACAACTTAAACATGGTGTTGTGTACATATACAGTTCTTGCATTGTGCGTGTGTGTGATGTCACTCCCAGACTCTCATCACTACCCATCATGCACCTGTATCAAAGTTCAGTAGAAGACAAGATGGCGACGTCGTAAGTGTGTGATGTGATACTGTCTAAGCTAACGTGTATTTTAATTTAATTTCCGGGTAATATGTTATACGTCTCAAACATTTTGGTCCTCCGGACCGGATGTTTCTGCGGAAACACCGAATGGCAAAGTCGGTCGTGATTATTCAAGCTCGCACGGTGCGTGTGTGTCGTCTCGTTGTACTGTTTTGGCGCCATCGTGGACTCTGCTCACAAAAGAAGTCTTTACTTGCGTAATGAACCGTTGGTGTACGGTTATCGATTTAGTGGATGATCTTAACTCATCGGCCTCTTCGATTGAATCACGCATTTAGTGCGGATCCCGTCACATTTTTTTGATTGTGTTGTTGTGTCTTGTTCTTTTCTTGTTTTGATAAGGTATGCTCACTTCACGTTTTATTTAATTGTTAGCAAGACAGGCAAAGGATCCAGCACGTAAGTGCTATTTTTCTTTCTGTATCTATCGTCTTGTTTTTTGTTGTTATTTCTCGTTTGTGTAAACTGCTAGTTTTGATGACATAACCTCATTCTCAGTGCTTCGCTCTCGTGCATCTAATTTTGCCATACACTTAGTGTAGTATTTGTGTTGGCTCTGTGCTGGTGCTCCATCATGTCGTTTAATACCTTTCTCCTGAAATTGAAGTTTCAGGAAACAAAATTACGTCATGCAAGTGACAAAATTGGAGCACTCATTCAAGCTCCGGAAGTGACGGCAGACGTTGTGCACGAAATCGATGCGTATAATGCGCAGCTTGACCCAATT
>PNEQ01071101.1:0-22957 GCA_003012365.1 Medauroidea extradentata
TCAGGTCGTAGGCGAGCACTAAGAAGGGATTTTTCGAAATTCGACCTCTAAGGGGGTGAAAAGGGGTGAAATGTGTTTCCGAAGAAACGTCGATAGAGCTCGAACCCGACGGCCTATCATCGTGATTTTTACTTTAATAGGACACTCGTAAAAATGCATATTAGCCAATTTAAGGATTTTTCGAAGTTCCAACTTTTAAGGGGCTGAAAAGACGTTAAATGTGTTTCCAATCAACTATTGATATCTATCGAATCCTTCGGGATAGAGAGTTGATATTCACTTCAAAATATTGCTTACGTAAATACCCAAAAAGTAGTTTTAGGTTTTTTTTTTAAATTCGACCCCTAGACAGTAAAAAGGGGCAAAATGTGTTTTTAATTAATCGTCTTTATCATTGAAACACAATTGGCTATCGTCGTGATTTTAACTTTAATTGGTTACTTTTCCAAATGTCTATGGCAGGACTCAAAATCGTTGAAAATACGTGAAATGTGTTTTCGATTATCCTTCCATATCTATCGAATCAATCGAGATATCGAAGTACTCTTTCCTTTAAATTAAAGCTTTTCTAAGTATCCCAAGTACCATTTAAAATATATTTTCCGAATTCGGCCTTAAACTGGTTGAAAATGTGGTAATATGAGTTATCGACTCACATTCGATATATATATATATATATATATATATATATATATATATATATATATATATATATATCCCATAGTTTTTTTTATATAGAGACGTGATTTTTGTTTAGGATTGATGCTTACTCAAATACCTAAAAAGTAATTTCAAGAATTTTCGAAATTCGCCACCTAAGGACGTGAAAAGGGGTAAAAAGTGGTGAAAAGCGTTTTGAATTAATCGTCTATATATCTTGAACCCAGCGGGCTAATGTTGTGTTTTTTACGTCCCTCCAATAAAGTATTCTAAAACGTGATTCAAGGGTTTTTCGAAATTTACTCTCTTAAGTGGTGAAAAGACCTTGAACTTCTTTTAGATAAATCCTCGATATCTATCGAATCCGTCGAGATATACAATTAATTTTTGCTTCAGGATGATGATTACAGAAATGATAGCAAAACGGTTTTCAGATTTTTCGAAATTCGATTTCTCAATACTGTGCAGGGGTGACATGTGTTTATTTAGTGAATGATCGATTTTGATTCGACTGAACGGGCTAGCGATGTGATTTACACTTCAGTTGGATACTTATACAAATGTCTAAGATGTAAATTTAAAATATTTCAAAATTCGACACCCAAAAGGGTGAAAAAGCACAAAATTTGTTTTCCATCAACCCACGATATCTATCTAACCAGTAGCGATATTGAGGTGTTGTTCGCTTACGTAAATATTTAAAAAAATATGTATGTATTTTTTTCTTTGTAAAAAACGTGATTATTAAGAATAAAACTAAGTTGGTCAATATTCAAGGCAGACGATCCGAAAAGCAGGAACGAGCAGCGAGAAACAACCTATACAGGAGTTTCAGTCAACAGTATCCTATCGAGACGTGGTGTTGTACAACCTCTATGAACCCAGGACACAGATATTTTATTTTTTAATAAAATTTCATTTTCATGAATTATTTTGACGTTACGTGACGCAGTTGTTTGTTACACAGGTCTAAATTCCGGCAGGTTCTGGGCTCGAATTCCGTTAAAAGCTACGTGCGAACGTTCAATTTTGACACACAATAACTACAAGGCAGATCGAATTAGTGCAATTTACATGTAGTCGTTTAAAAGGGTAAAATTGCAGTTCGCTTTACACTTAGATTCCTCTACATCAGCTGACATATCGTCGGTATACTGCCATAAGTGATTAAGTCATTAATGTTATTTTGTTTAAAAACACTATTAAATTGTAGATATTAACAAAAATGTGGTACGTTTCTATACTGTGACGCAACAGTACAAAATGACGAATATACTTAAATCTTGGGCAATTGTTCGTGAACAATATATACATATTCCTAGCATTTTTATCATTTTATCTCATTTTGACTGGGTCACTTTTGGCAGTGAAACGACGATATATCATCTTACTAATATTAAGTTTGCTGTACCAAATACGTTTCCGTGAAACCTTTACCCACTGAAACTTTGTAATAGCAATAAAGATCCAGTGAATATGTTGAAAATATGAAATTGAAGGCACTGTCACCAATGGATGTACACAGGGTAAATAATATGTTTTTCATTCAATTCACCTCTTACCTTAGATGTCTGTAACTACCCCACAGCGTCAAATTGGCAGGGTTATAAATAAGGCCCAGGCGAAGTCGCTGTTAATGTCAGGGACAAATTTAAGATTGCTTTTCGCGTGGACAGCTATAGCTACTTATCCTGCTTCATAACTAGCCACTTGGACAGTCTAACATTTGATGACTGAAGTACCAATCTTGAGTACAAATAGGTTCTTCAATTAAAGTAAATATTACCAGCAGTTGCGAATAATACTCGCGAGCAAAGCCGCGGGGGAAGGCTAGTAACTATATAATTTACAAACAAACAACTATTATTGTGCCACTAAAAACTTACACTTAAGGGCAGCTAAGCTATGAACTACAAAATAATCTTATTTCATAAACAGAATGTTTCGCTGCCTTATACTAAAAAGTTATTTGGTTGCATGAAGCAAATGTTTATTTATCTAACAAAACTTTTCGGTACAGGACTTCAAATGTGCTTACATAACATTGGATATATTAAGGACGAATCAGGATGAGGGTGATTGTTTAACGTTGTGATAGCTTATAAGAAAAAGTAAATCGAAAATGTACTGCAATTTTTTTTTACGTGAATGTATGAGAGCATAGTAGTTGCAGGGGTGCACATAAGTTAATAAAACAAAGTGATGCAATAAATATTTTCGCGGAATCTTCCAGTCTCCATTGATGACCATTCACTGGCGTTAAAAATAAGTGAGAACTGTGAGTGGCCAAGCCAAACAGCAATAGGCTATCGCTCCTTTAACTGGGAAGCAACCATTTAAAATGGAAAGAAATATATTTGGGAACCTTGTCCAACCGGAGTTATAGGCTAGAACTCGGTGTATTAGCCAGTAAGCAATGAAACTGCAGTCATCGGCGGAAGATTGCAGCCTACGATATGGCAACCCTGCAAACCTGGTTGACATCAACAGCGTCTCATGCTCTAACACGACTATGGCTTTACCTGATCCGTCTGTTTGTTGCAAACAGAGAAACCATAAAGAACTACGGTGGAAGGACTTTCAACTAAGAAAATAAATACATGGTTTCAGGTAGTGCGATATTTACTACAGAGGAAAGACGGTATAACTATATTAGAATTTAGAAAACTTCCTCTAGGTACATTCCGTGGTAGCACAGACATAAAGACGCAAAATGACGTGGCGGTTCGTTTGGTATTGGCGAACTTCGCAGTTTATTGGCTGCCCGAGACTTTTGATGCCAGCCCCGTGTATGTTTGGCTCCTGCATGTTACTACAGGCTTCCTATTGGCCTGGCTGCCGATTATCAGAGCAGCTATACCTCCCGTTGATTGGCAATAGGTGTTCCGCCATGTTGCTGGCCAAGGAAGTCATTTTACTAGCGTGTGTAACTGAGTTCGCTGGCCTACCGGCTATTTTACTTCTGTATTCCCGAATATTCTGTGGTGGCAAAAAGACAGACAAACGCACATGCCACGGACATGCATTTGAGCGGATAGTCCAATGAACCTTATTGATGTGACCATCGAATAATTTTTCCAATGCACATTTGTATCGAACCGATCCATTATTTTTTACACACGCTATTGCGAGCGGTTATATATTACTGCCTCGGAATTATGTGTCCGTTATACATGTATTGACAAAAGCTATTTTTGCTACCTTTTTGTTGTATGATTATTTTTGCTATTGCAGGTTTTTCGCGGTTTAGTAACATTCGTTCGCAAAGGCGTTGGCATATATCCAACATAATAGTTGACTTTGTCTAGCTTGTATTTATCTGGTCTGGTAGTACTCTTAGATTAGTAGAGTACATTTTCAGGGCGAGGAAGTGGTCAGGTTTTTACACGAGAAATACCCGAAGAACTGGACTCTGGACAACAACCAAACTAACAAGTGTGAGACATCTGCTGTCCTCGAAGGAAGCGTGCTACTTTCGTCTATTATTCCTTCGTTGTGTCGTCTGGATTTACATACATACAAGTATTTGGTTATTTGTGTTATCCTCGTGATCTCCATCATTTTTGTGGCAATTTTTCACATACCTGAATTTGTAATTTTATTGGTATACTTTTCTTTATTTTGCCGTCTTTCTGGGTACGACTATATTTCTTTTCAGAATTATATTTTATTGTTTCTTGTTATACTTTTTGTTTTTTTCGTTACTCTGGGTACGACTATGCCTTTCAGGAATCGTGTGTACGTATATTAAACGTTTGTTGACCACATTTAATATGGCATTACTTTTGGTTTTTTGGCTTTATCGTGGGGTTTTCTATGGATCTGCGACATTCGTTTGCATTCGTGTACGTGCATAAAAACGGCTCAGAATCCATTGAGAGTCGTTGAAAGATACACTAGGCTTTCTCGTAAGAGCACAGTTGCAATACGGGAGAGAGGACTGGCCAACCTTCTGGCTGAAAGTCATTGTTGTGGAAGAGTGTGTATGTCTAGTTACACGGCCCTTGTTTGAATGGTTGAAAGGCCGCGGTCTTCCAGAACAGACGCCTATGTGGCCCGTTGCATTGCCCTCCATCAGTTGTGGACAGTCTCGTCCCGACCGAGATGCCAACCCAATAAACGAAAAATCTTTCGTAATATGCCTTGCCTCACCTTGCAACACCGGGAGCCTTTCTTCTTACACCCTCCTCGTCTCCACCCTAGCCACGACTACCTTCCAGCAGTTCCATTATCTTCGCTCCAGTAGTGCCGGGGAAAAAATAAAACAAGAAAGTCGGCCAAAAAAATTATGTAGAAGTTGTCTCGCAGGAATCTGGTAGTGTATAATTTCATACCGTGAAATATAATATCTATTGCCCATTGGTTCGATCGATCTTGTTTCTAGCCATCCTTCTTTTTTCTCCTCTTCTCTATCTCCCTACTTTCTTGCTGTTCGTTTTCGGTCACTCTTCCCTCCGCTCCAGCTACTCTTGCTCCCTTTTCCAGCGGAGCGCAGCAGAGCTCGCAGGAGTAATTTTCACGCCGCGCGCTGTTTTCCTCGGGCACGCTGTTTTGGTAATGTTCCATTCACTGGCGACTGCTGACCTGAGCGAGGGAGGAAGGCCTCGAGGTGCACAGCTTGTTTTTTTACTCCTCCTGGGAACCAACTCCATATTCCTCAACGACTCCAAGTTGCCGTCATTACTGTATTACTGGATGTTCCCATGATTTTCTTTTTACCCACCTGCCTCTATTTAGAGCTGCTGCATTCGTGTGTGGAATCGATGAGATGGTTTTTTACATTCAACCAGCCTTGTTAGGAGCGGTTCGTTCAGGAGTGGTACGTTAGTGATAATGGGATATGATAGGTGCATTACGCACTACTACATTATTTCAACAAAATTTGCTGGACAAGGACAGTTAAACTTATCCAACATTCTTTTTATTTCCTTCACACCTTTTGAATTAAATAAGCATGGACAAAGTTACATTGTTATCTGTATATACGTGACGCTCAAGCGAGGGAGTAATACAGGGAGACAAGGTCCGGCAACAACACAGGTATCTAGTTGTAATAATTCCAGCTATAGCAGTATTTAAAAACAATTTTCAGTTAAATTGTGTTTACAATGCTTCCGAGATGTTTTGAAAATAAAGTGTCGAACGTCTGCGCAGATGAATGCTTTGTAAACTGACAGCACAACAAACCAAAAATTCTCATTCCACATATTTGTGAACGTGAAAACGTCCTTAAAAAAGTTGGTTTAATATGTCACAAAGTACTTTGTTATTGCAAGTGAATTAATATTTAAATCTGTTATATGAGAAATCACACATGTCCACTTTTTTTTTAAATTCACAAATTGACTTTTACACATGAAACTTTTCCTCGTCGTCAGTTACACTGAATACACATAAAACACCCCATGTCCGCACTTCTGTGCATTGAAAAGTGAAGCAGAAAATAATGGATCATTTGAAAAGCCCTCATGTCTAGGACATGAAGTATCCAAAACTGTAAAATGTGTGTTTATTTCTGAAAGTAATATGTACACATAAGCTTTGTTTGCAGTTGTAACAAACTTATTTTCGTTCCTTTCATTTCTCTTCGTTATAATGTAAATCATTTGAGATATCCCGCGTGTCCATCCTACAAAACACTAGTATCACATAGTCATTTCATGGCAGCAAACAAAATATTTAAGTGTCTGTATACATGATGTTTCAGAAATACTCTTACAAACTTGGATGATACATTTATTACGCCACAAGAAAAAAGTTCACATAAACAAAGGTGCAAAAATCCTTTGAGTTATTAATGAAAGTTTAATTCTATGTTTTGCAAGTTAACCGGTAGTAAAAATTAACGTTGTTAGATAACTGATTTATGGTAAGGATACAAGTATGATGTTGCCCTCATTTGTATCCTCTATGGCGGATGTGGGAGAAATTTACAGGATACAACAGTGCATGATTCGACGTGTTCATGTGTGTGAGGAAGCAAGAGGATGTCATTTCGAATATTGACTGTGCGTTTCTGAGTTTATGATAGTTTCACCTATGCTAATATCAGAAACTTTCTGTGCGTATGGCAATTCCACTGATGCTATTTTCAGGAACTCACAGAACATGTTCGAAATTACGTCCGCTTGCTTCCTCACGCACATGCACTGTGGAACACTGTCAAATACTCCCACATCCGACATAGAGGATACAAATGAGAGCATCAGTATACATGTATCCATAACATCATTTAATTACCCAACAACATTAATTTTACTACCGGTTAACTTGCAACTCATTGAACCAAACTCTCATTAATAACTCAAAAACTAAGGAATATCAAACCTATGTTATATGGACTTTTTTCTTGTTTTGGTGTAAGTAACCCACCCTCCAAGACTGTAAAAGTATTTTTGAAACGGCAAGTGTACAGCCGCCGTACCACACACACGCATACACACATACATTATATACACATACGAGTTCTTAGTCTCTATCGGTTGCTGGCTCTTACCACAAATTAATATTGATAGTAAATTTCATCTTTCCTTTTAAGGAAAAGAAAATGGTTGCTGAGAACTAACCAATGTCCTTTTAATATCGGAACAGCAATCAGGTTCGTTGCTGCCAACGTACTCTAAAAGTATACAAACAGAACTGGCACTTCTATTAGTGTATGCAGTGGTATATTTTAAACTACAATTCAGTCTGTTTGGTCGGGGGGGCCGTGGCCGAGTGGTGTGTAAACATTACAGTGCAGTCCGCGGTACGCTGGTGTTCGATCGGGCCGTCCGCGATTGTGTGCGCGGGAACGTAACGTTACGAGCGAAGTTTCAACCACTTCGTCTACAACATGAAGATAAACACACTTCGTATGACTTTCTCAAAACGACCGACGATCTTGGAAATACATGAGTGGTCAGACAAGACGCTACGCCTCGGTGAAAACATCGAAGTCATTCAGCTCGACGGACGGACGTAAAAACTGCGTATTCGTGATGCTGGTCTCTCAACGTTTACGTGAACGAATGTTGCAAGAAACCTCGGGATCGTCGAACATGGATACAGATGCTGGCGAACAGATTCCCGTCACTGTTGAAACTGCGATTGACAACATAGTTTTGGTGAGAATTATTAATTTGCAGGTTGAGCTTGACAACAGTAAATTACAGTCTCTGTTGAGTGTGCAAGATGAACTTTGGGATCCGAAATACAAATTCCATGTTAAGACAGGTGTCCGAATTGCGCGTATGGTGATACTCAAGGTCATTCCTTCCTACACAACTATCACCGGTGATCGCGGCGTTGTAATTTATCCTGGACAGACACGTGCATGCGACTACTCTGATCATGAGCGTCTTACCTCTCCACTCCTCCAAGCAAAGGACGCTCGGAACATATATCAGTGGTGTGCAGCAACAGACGATGAGGGAACCCAGAACGGCTCCCGTGGCAGTGGCAAGCGATTATTACACGCACTACGCTCCAATGTCCTCTTCACGTCAGCCAACACAGATATCGGCCGGTGAAAATGTAATTTCTGAGTACCGACTGTTCCTAACGATAATACGTTCCAAGGACATATGGACAAACTTTCTACTGACAGGACAGAAGAGCGAATAGTGACGGAGAGGTCCTACCTGGTAGCTCCGCAGCTTCCACCGACGACGTTTTGAATAATGTGGGTGACAGTGTTTCTCAATGACGTGGAACTACAACGTGCAGGACGTCTATATGGACACACAGCACAAATGAGAAGATAGCGACCCTTCAATTCGTCCAGCGTTCAACTCATCTGGAAGTCACACTGACGCGGCGATGACGTTCAGCAGGAATCTGGCTCTAGTGGACTGCTGAGTACAACTACATCGGGAGACGCGGATGCCTCAACAACTTCCGAGGTCCAAGGCGGTCAAGTAATGGCATTACCTGAGCCCACATGGTCAACTTTGGCGGAGGATGACACCACACCCTCGTCCCAGACGGCTACGAGTTCACCTAATGCAAGTAGGGGGTTGCGACCGCGGCAGATAGTAAGGGTGGTTAAAAGCGGGAAAGCCGGAAAGTTAAGGCGAATGACAGCCGACGTGGAGCCTCGCACGAATATATTAGACTCTCAGTACGTAGTCCGATGGGCAGACACACCTGCTAAAGCACCTGGTGGTAGTAAGGTTAAACTAAAAATGCAATGCTCACTTTTTACACCCTGGCTACTCTGAATATGTGTCGAGTTTCGAGCCACGTCAAGATTGAGGAAATGTTACGTGTCGTGAGCCACAATCCCATAGATATTTTATTTCTACAAGAAATAGTACCATAAAGTGATTCCTTTACTCCGGAATGTCAACTTACATGCGAACATTGGTGACCACTCCTCAGGTACATCCTTTGTCACGAGGACAGGATATGAAATGACTAATATATTTAGACATCCTTCTGGTCACGCGACCGTTGGTGGGATACAGGATGTGCGTTTTGTTAACATTTTTGCGCCTTCAGGATCGCAAGAAAATCTGGAACAAGACACTTTCTATACTCAGTGCACTGCAGTGTCACTAATTCTCGGAGGGAATTTTAGTTGTATTGTAGTCCCACATAAATCATGAAGGTGGGATTTATCCTATTAATTAACCGTTGCTGGGAATTGTCCGTCAGATTAAGCTCACGGACGTGACAGATGTGATTTGTGTCGAGAAACCGAACTTTGCACATGTCAAGAAGAATACGAAAACGCGCGTTGAAAGATTTTACGTGTATACTGCCCACAAAAATTATATAACTTCACACGCTGTCCTTTCCGTAGCTATCAGCGACCATGGCACGGCGAAAACCACCCACAGAGCATTTACACAACAGTGGAGGCGGGGCCGCGGATACTGGAAACTAAATACTCAGTTGTTAGGTCACGATCACATCAAAGAGAGCTTTAAAGCTGAACGGCGCGGCGCATGAGCAGGGTTGTTACAGACCTGGAAAACCTGAAAAACAGAAAAAAGTCAGGGAATTTGAAATTGGTCAGGGAAAAAAAGGAAATGCCAGGAAATTTTGTGTGAGGTTAGGGAAAAGTTTCTCATTTGCCATACATTGACAGGAATGTAACGCTGGATCTGCAGACACAATAGAGTTGTTAATTGTTCGTGGTTACACAATTGTTTTTAATAATAACTGATGGATATCAGAATAGAAATAGAGACTGATTAAAACGTATGCATTTGATTTAGTTAAATTAGTCCAGTGGGTTTCCGATTTCTCTACATGCATGTAGATGGCAGAAATACGATGAACCATTTAATTATTTTCCCAGTATCTAAAAGGTTATTTTTATGAATGTGAAGACATTAAGGTGTCTCTCAGTGGGAATCAAACGCAGATCGCCTTGCTCAACTAAAGATAGCAGCATTAATAACAAAGCAAGAGGATTGCTGTGTGTGTTTACATGTATGCACGATTAGAAATGTTAACAATGGTTGAACTAGGCCGTGTTCAACAGAACTTTATGCATATGAATTTTGCTAAATCAGTCAGGGAATATTTTGGTAAACGGTCAGGGGAAATCTGGGAGAGTCAGAGAATTCCATTTTCGAAATTCTATAGCAACCCTGTTGAGAATAGGGCGTCACCAGCCCGTGCTGGGACCAACATATCAAACAAAATTTAAGGAGATTCATTCTGAGACACGGGAAGCAATCATCAGCACAGAGAGTCTCCACATTGTATTCCTACGAGAAAGTTGACGTACATTGGCAAAGCGCCGCTATGAACTATTAGGCCACTCTTGACCAGATCCGTGCGGTTTAAAGAATATATAAGATATGCACGTAGTTAAACTCACTGCCCAGTCATCACTGCTGTGAGACGTATCAATAGCGGAGGGAGAAACGTTCAGCTGGTACATGACACGCAAGTTAGCCGTTACAAAAATATGTAACCTGCATGGGGCCGACCATACAGAATAACACACAATCGCGAATGCGTGTCCTGAGTATTATTCATATCCCTACACGCCAGAACAAATAAGACCATATGCTCTTCCAGAGTTGTTGTCGTGCTTTACACTACAGCTACGCCAAGAGAACATTGCCCGGGTGACCGTGCCTGTTATGGATGCGGAAATATTAAACATTACACTTAAAAAAAAATGACGTGCCATATACAAAGATTTTCTTTGTAAAATGTAAAATCATTACTTTATGAAGTGGCAAAGGTAAGCTTTGTAATACTACAAAGGAATTCTTTGTACTTATATACCGACAATTCCTGCACTGTAATTTTTTTTGTAAAGTACGACAAGGCACTGCTTTGTAGTTGTACAAACTTTAGTAAATGCTGAATATATTCCTTAAAAAGTTATTAGTTTATAATGTTAAACGGATTTTGTTTGCAAAAAAAAAATCGTAGAAAAATGTGTAGTCTACCAAAACCATAGGTTCGCCGGAAATTACTTATACAAAGATCACAACCTCTGAAAAGAACTTTTCTGTAATACAGTTCATGTTTATATTAATTGCGTGCTTTAAAATAATTATTACTGTACATTGAATGTATACAAATAAATAAAGACTCAGCAGTGCAGAAGTCGCTGTGGTCTAGGGGTAAGATGCGTTGAATGGAAGAGTGGGGAGATTGGTTAGAAACTTACCACATTTTATTTATTAATTTTTTTTTTCAAAATAATTTCATGTAAACGTCATTTATTCAAAAGTTATGTGATAAATAAGTTCAGTGTTATTTATCAAATACAATGAGCATTTAAATTTATTTTTTTCCTTATTGGAAGTACAACATATACTTTGTATTTTATTACAAGGACAACCATTGTAGTTTTACAATGAATTTCTTTGACAACTGGGTTTGCAAAGATTTTCATTGTAAAAGTACAGAATATTTTTTACAGTGTATCAAGAGTTTGCCTCACAATAAGTCCCCTGGCACGGATGGGATTCCTTATGAGTTTTACATACAGTACTGGGATATCACAGGGCAGGATTTTGGTGACATGATGCGAGACGTGCTTCAGACGAGGATGCTTGTAAAAACTCAACGTGAAGTTGTTATCGTTCTAGTTCCCAAGACACGCACTGTCGATGATTGCCGGCGAATTACATTCCTTAACACTGCCTACAAGATAATTATGAAGACGATCGCTAGAAGGATATGGCAGGTTTTAGGTAGCATCACAAGCACAGGGCAGAACTGTTCAACCCCTGGCCGGACAAAACTCCGTGGCGTCACACCGATTAGGAATGTGTTCCTACTTGCGAAAATCAATAAAACCACTGACAGCCTTCTTCATTTGGACTTTAACAAAGCCTTTGACAGAATACACCACTATTGTCTTAATGCTGTGATGCAAAAGTTTGGCTTTACACGCGACGTAATCGAATGAGCGATGATGACGTTTCGAGATTTCACTTCTAGGGTACAGACAAATTGTCGCCTCACACGGCCCTTTCCCATTCGAAGATCTGTTCCGTTACAGTTGTCGCTTTCTATGATTTTGTTCACCACCGTCCTTGAATCATATCTGTGGTTGTTACATGAGCACGTGGATAGGTCGCCCACAGGAAGAGGACTGCTGCATCTAACGGCATATGCAGATGACGTTACATGCATCGTCCGATCACAACATCGATGCGATTTTGGCTTGTGTCGACGATTTAAAACTATATCAAACATGGAGGTAAATATCGATAAGAGCGCAATGTTCGTTGTAAGCGATGTTACGTCCATACAGCCGCAGTTGACTCAACACTAATTTCAAGAAGTTGAAACATTGAAAATTCTTGGTATCACGTTTCATAGGAAGATGCGAACCTTACTACAGGAAAACTGGACGGACGTCATATCTAAATGTCGCGGTAAAATGTTGCAGTTTCAAGCCAGGAAACAAAACTTGTTGCAGCGTGTTCGTTTTATCTATAAACTGTGGTATCTTTCGCACTTCTTGCCATTACCTTCTCAACAAATGGCACAGATAACGAAATATACTGATCTATACAGTACATATGAAGACGTCAACTGTTCAAAATAGCGCAGACTCAATTGCACCTTCCGACGAGCACCGATGGGCTGGGACTTCGACTTAAGTCGAAAACCACTGCACTATTCGCAGCAAATGGCATTGATAATGGGGCAGATATTTTAAGAACTCTTCACAACCGCATATAAGACCAGTTTGCCAGCGCAGTACCGGATGATGTGTGAGAATAAGGTGGAACTGATAAGGACCATGCCCACAGACACGTGTGCGATGCATTGTTCTCTGTATACGCGAAGATAAGGAAAGAACACAGGAGCATTGTTTTACGTATTTGTCGAACCACCGGTAACAGGATTCAATTATGTGCAGAAATGTCCGATTCTAACACATCACCGCACTTACGAGCAGCGTTCTATATGTACCACAACGACATACCGTAATCCCGACAGCATATAGAAGAAATAAAGCCCGCCACACACGGTACAATATTCCTTACAATATTGTATACTAGGAGTCGTACTTGCTCGGCTACTAGCTTGTCTACTCAAAATCTTGCCTGCTACTAGCAGCCCTGCGAGCTCAGTTACTGGATTCGCCTAACTGCCGGCGTCCTATTTTTGTTGCGAGCTGCACTGCAATATTTAAGCAGCGACCAATCAGAATTCATCAAAATAACAACACTAGAAGTTTTGGCGCATGCGAGTATTTAGAAACATAAACATGGAGGGAAAGAATTGGACGAAAGAGCGGTTTACATTTTAGGCGCGAATTTTCGGAAACATGGAAGAAAAGAAGTGGACGAAAGACTAGTTGACTGCAAAACAAAAACCAAGGGAGGTTTCAGCAATAATAATTTCGGAAGTCGGCAAAATATTTACAAACATAAGGCATGGCCGCAATATTCCTTGTCAAGTTCTTCCAAAAACATAACAAGGGTGCCGCGATTCCGATTCCATCGTAACAGCCATTTTCTTGCTCACAAAGCTCTTTTTTTTTTAATTCCTTTGTGCGTCTGAAGCAATGAGAAGTGTCACTGCGGCAAGTTTTCGTCGCTTGGGCAGACTCATGTTGTGGAGAAAATTCTCTTTACAAAACAAGCAAGCCAGCCAGTATCGTGTGCAGCAGAAACTTGTAACGCACCTAGTGTATCGGCTTGTAACCTACCCAGTAAAGAAACTAGTGAACATTCTAGTAAGCGAACTAGTAGGAAATATTGTATCGTGTAAGGCGGGCTTAAGATAGGGCTCGTCACGACCAAAGTCGTTACAAAAGAACTATAGACTGTTACACTGCTCTTTTTTACATGACCAAATAGAACGCGGACACTTCATTTTATATATGCTGACACACTCACTCACTCACTCATCAACGCACAGCCCGAACCGCTGGACCTAGAACCATGACATTTTGAGGGAAGTTTCCCCTGCCCTGTCGGCACCCACTAAAAAAAGATTTTTCGAAATTCGATAATTAAGGGGGTGAAAAGGGGTGAAATGTGTTTTTAAAGAATCCCTGATATCTCATTAACTGGAAAAGCTATCATAATTTTTTAACTTCATATTATTGCCCAAAGAAATGCATATTTGCGAGTTTTTCGATTTTGCGAAATTCGAAAGTTAAGGAGGTGAAAAGCCGTAAAATGCGGTCTTCATTAATCCGTGATTTATCCTAAACCATTTCAGATAGTGAGGTGATTTTTTCTTTACAATGATGCTTAAGTAAATATCTAAAAAGAGTTTTTAGAATTTTTTGAAATTCGTCCTTGAAAGCTCTCAAGAAAATAAAATGCGATTTTAATTAATCCCACTTATCTCCTAAACCAGTGGAAATATTGAAATGGTTTTTACTATAAAATAAATCTTACGTAAATATCAAAATAATAATTTCAGGATTTTTCGAAATTCGTCCTTGAAAGCTGTTAAAAAAAAAAAAAAGATGTGTTTTCAACTGATCACCTGCACCGCTTATACCCGTTGAGATATTGAGATGATATTTTGATAAGAATGAAATTTATGTAAATATCTACAAATAAAATCCAGGATGTTACGAAATTTGAAAATTAAGGATGTGAAAAGCAAGAAAATTTTACAGTCTCCCGAAAAAAGAGAATGATCACGGAGAAATAATTCAACAGTTGTTTCATTTTGCCAACCTACTCATAAATAAAACCTCTTAGGACTGTAGTCTGTACACACGATATAATTATCACGGCCTGCTTTTAAGCATTCACTCAGGTATTGTATAAAGTTTGTGGTGTGGGAGGGGTGGGGTTACGGGTTCGTATCCCGTGCAAGACTTTGCGATGGGAATACTATGACATCATACGAGCATATTGCGCGCGCTCTTTACACTGAGCTAAGTGAGTACGCTAGCTGTTAAATGCCTTTATCACATATTTTATCCAGAGTTACCTATTTATAGTACATAATTTCATGCGGGCAACGCCGCAGCCGGCCAGCGAGTGTGTGTGTGTGTGTGTGTGTGTGTATATATATATATATATATATATATATATATATATATATATATATATATATATATATATATATGTGTGTGTGTGTGTGTGTGTGTGTGTGTATATATATAGACACACACACGCAGTGGAGCAAATGTTCACGTTCTAATCAATGTTTCGTGACCGACTACTGCTGGGACTGTACATACGAGGCTTGCATCTTGGCCGGAGCTGTACCCGTTGCAATCCGAGAGGAGGCCGGCCCGGAGCTGGCAATTTGAGCGCGACTCGCGGAAAAGCGGGGAAGACGGTTGGGTGCCGTCACACCTCCCCGGGTCACGTGGCCAGAGAAAGGTGGGGGTGTATGAGCAGTTCTGGGTGAGAAGAGACGGAGAGTAAGAGAGAGAGAGAGAGAGAGAGAGGACAGTGGCACGACACCTGTAGCGTCCGCGGTGGATGACGAATCGTTGTTTCCATGATGCTTTGTGGACATCATCAGTGTTCAGCTGGTCTTGACGGCAGCCCATACATCCGAGACACAACTACCGTCGTAGTTTATATCATCTCTCTAGATGTTCAAGTGAGGAAAAAGCTTAGTTTTATATTTGTATGAAATAGTGTTAAGTTTGAAGACTTCACTTGGGAGTACTTTGTTCTCTTACAAAAATAATTTGTTCACCCAGTTTTCCCATAATGGCACTTCACAAAAGTCAAAATCTGAATGTTTCCCCCATTCTTATAAGTCACAAAAACCAATCAAAATAATTATATGAAAAAAAAAAATACACTGAAACTACTTGTCAGGGACTATTGCTTGACGTGTTTTTTAATCCATTACAAAATATATTTGTAGTAAAAAAAGTGTCCGAAGTTTTGAATTTTTTGCCTCTTTACTAGATGAAAAAAAAAAAATACAGACATTTTTACAGTGTATTTCAAAACATGCCAAGTAGTGGCCCATGGCATGTAGTTTCAATGTTTTTTTATTATTATTTCATTATGTTCACTGATTATTGCGGCATATGAGATCGAAAATCTTGCAAATTTTGTCTCTAAAGTGTCATTATGGGAAAACTCGATGATCAAAATTTTGTTAGTAAGAGGTAAATGTACTCCCAAGTTACGTCTGCAAAACTTTTAATATTTCATAAAAAACATAAAATTTCGATTTTTCCACATTTGGACACCCTTAAGGATTCTGTCTGCCTAGGTCTCAGCCTCGTAGGTTTAAATAGGGAATAAATGTAAAAATAAATTAACTCTCAATATTAACATGAATGAGTTTTCAAGCCCGGATGCTGGTTTTGACTCGGAGAGGAAAACCCGAGGCGCGACTAGGCGAGGATGATACTGTAGTGGTTCGCCACTGCCTTCCGCAGGATAAGGATGGATGGACAACACATCACCCAGTCCTGAGCTCGGGTAGGACACCGTAAATATTCCTCCAAGGCCGAGAATCAACTCCAGGACCCTTGTCTTACTGGCCACCAGCTCTAACCACTGTACCAGGCAGTAGGACGATTTTAAACTATATCTCTAACTAAATGTAATCGTAATTTGGTAATTATTACACAGGGAAGTCGTATTGAGTAGTATTTACACAAGTATTAGACATTCTTATTTTTATAAAATGCCTTTCCTTCATCAGTGTCGCTGAATGCTTGTGGACGCGAGGAAAATTTCCTACGTAATTGTATGATCGTGTGAGACCTTGGTTGTCATCACAGCACTCTTCTACATTCAATATTATTCTCTCTCTCTCTAAAAAAAATATTAGCAAAACTACATAAAAATAGATATACAGGGATCGGGAATTTTCGCGGAAATATTTCTGCCCCACTTCGTTTCAGTGCCTTACGTGCACATCTGAGGCTCTGCTTCATGGTTATTGGCAGTGTTTATTCATTTGTGCAGAGTCATCTTTCATCTGACTGTGCCAATCAGAACGCTGATGACTGCGACACAACAAGTCTGTGATTAGCGGGTTTAACCTCCAGACGCCGGGAG
Organism: Medauroidea extradentata; assembly: GCA_003012365.1. Classification (NCBI taxonomy): domain Eukaryota; kingdom Metazoa; phylum Arthropoda; class Insecta; order Phasmatodea; family Phasmatidae; genus Medauroidea; species Medauroidea extradentata. The sequence goes on from PNEQ01071101.1 coordinate 17,085, forward strand.
TATATTTTCGCGAAGACTTGCTGTACCTATATGCGTGGTGCACGGGCTATGACATGTTACATCGTACAATACGCACCGTCCAATTAAATACGACTCGCCTGGTATGTTATTGCCAACAATAGTTGCAATGTCATTCCTCAGTGATGCGATCCAGTCCGCGCAATATACTATGCTTAGTGATGATGGTTTATAGCGGGAAAACTTGACTGTTTGCTAGATTTCAACACACGTTCAGCTTACCAGAAGATTACTAGCTTCATCTCGTACATGGAGCTGTTACCCTATTTGACTGAGCCAATGAGAATCCCAATGTTGTAATATTTGATGCCTGTTATTGGTCTACAGACAGCTACGTTGTATCAAAAAGTGTATCACCCAATCATATATGTTGCAAGAAACTAGCATCTTCAAGGGTATGTTGGCACAAAACATTTTTCGCGATATACCACCATCTCTAGCTATGCTCTATTTTCATGTATTGTCAACTGAGTCCAGAAATGGTGCATTTTCGGACCTGTGTTCATTTATTTTATTTTGTTCCTCTACATGTGAAGGTTGCTCTAAAACATTGACATGCAATTTTGCATCATGCTGTATAAAACATTGTGGCCTCAAACATTATCTATAGGCTACTGTGAAATCACTACACTGTGTATATTACTTACACTGTTATGTTCATACTAACAATTGACTGAAATATATTACAGCCTATAAGGAAATACAAATAACCAGGGCATTAACAATTCTCAATTTACCGTGAACATTATAAGCCAAAGAGTTGGTTTGCCTGGGATTTACACCTAGCTGGTAATTTGGTAATTATTACACATGGAAGTCATATTCAGTAGTATTTACACAAGTATTAGACGTTCTTATTTTTAAAAAGTGCCTTTCCTTCATCATTGTCGCTGAATGCTTGTGGACATGAGGAAAATATCCTACGTAATTGTATGTTCGTGTGAGACCTTGGCTGCCCTCGCAGCGCTCGTCTGCAGGAAATATAATTCTCTCTCTCTCATAAAAAATACTAACAAAAACGAGACAAAAGAACAGTTCTGTAATACGGGTATCAAGGAAGTAACAACCAAAGATTCTGCACGGCAGTCAGTTGTTGTCATATTACAACCATGCAGAGTAAAATAATTGTCTTGCACGAGAAAGAAAAAAAAAATATTTGAAGCAAATTATATAACCGTAAATAAATATTGTATAGCAGAGAAATACTTTAAAAGTGTATTAAATATTTAATGTTACTGAATTTACTCTTTAAAATGGTTTCTTTGCTGACAGTAGAACACTATTTTCGGTGAAAAAATATATTATGTAAAATTTTTCAGATAGTTTTATCTTGAAGATTACTGCTAAACTGTTTTATTGGCGTTACAATATTTTTTTTTACAATTACTACATACTTAAAGCTAAATTTTTCTTTTCTGCAGTGGTTTAATTTAAACAATTTTCTCAACAACAAAATTTGTGCTGCGGAAAGGGGCGCGCCCGGACCTTCTGTCAGCACAAATAAAACTTTTTTTTTCATTTACTGTAGTATGTAAACCAATTTATCAACATTTTAATTCAGATTACACTTCTGATTAAAATCTTGACAGAGATACGAACAATTTTAATTTTAAAAAATCTGAATACATAGTTTAAAGTAAATTACATTTAGAACGTTGCATAAATGAATTCTTATGCCTAATCATAACCGATAATTTTTAAAAGTAATTCTCGCATTAAGAATATACCCAGGACTATAAGACAGTAACAAACATCACTAGTAATAAATAACTTGCTATTATCTCTCTCTCTCACTCTCTCGCTTGTAATTCATGCTTGGTCGACAACTTGTAATATTCAATTTCCAACTTCATAAATATAAAATGGAACTGTTCTGAAAGTTGGTGGGTGTTACGAGGTTGTGCAGACTGATGAGACGAGCTGGTCCTGACGTGACTGTCACTTCCTATGGAAAATATATTGCACAGTTATTTTTGCATTCTTGCGTGTTACAGTGACTCCGTAGAAACACTGCACCTGTGTACGTGAGACTGAGTTATAAGGGTACAGCTGACCGTCGTGTGTAGTGCAGTATCTCATCGTGCAGACACTGAACCACAGCCTTACAATTATTCTTTTTATAATGAAACTTTGAGGGGCCCGCCTCGTGGCACATGTGTTTGTGTGAGTGAGGTATGGTGCTAAGGGCGACGTCGTATGGGCCATACAACGGTGCGTCGCCTCTACGCTTAAGGCGTGCAGTCTTCGCGAAAAAACAAATTTCCTATGGGACTTAAAGTGGTGACACTATTGTTTTATTTACGAAATCACTTTACTAAAGTCCAATGCACTGCCCTTAAGTGGTTTTACGTGTATTCGGCTAGTATATTTTCCGCTATAGCAGACTGAAAACCCCATTTTAACCCATTTTGACGTGCCCTAAAAGGGGATTTCTAATACGTGTGTTGTCTTCAAAGTACTTAAGGGCAGTCGTCTGAAGTGTGTGTATTTTTCGTAGAGAAACGGCGTGAACACACGTGTATTAGTTTCGGTGTAAAACTTTTTTTTCAAACACGCTGCAGTGTGATTTAATGGTAATGAGGCGGGCCCCTTAATCAGTAACAACACTGTTTTGTTTCTAAGAAGTGTATATTAAAGCCAAACACACTTGTCTATGTTTTTGTTATTCCTATTCGATTAGCATTTTCCCCACGCACGGCAGTCTCAAAAAGCGGGTTTTTGAAATTTTGAGAAGCACGAAAATCATGTTTATCGACGAGTGGGCGAAAATTGCAGGTGTCTCATCAGACTGTAGTGTTGGCTGATCTGGAACGTATTTTGTTTTGATGAAGTTTATTTATTGGTGTTGCAATATTATGATGTATTCTCGCTGATAACAACTGCGTATGCAGTTTAAATCAAATATACTTTTGCTTTACTGTCTTATGGGCCTTTCTGAAGTTAAAACGTACGATTAGTAATATTCTTGAAAAGTACCTGCACTTTATCAATATTAATGCTTAGATTTACATTTTTTTTTTGCATCGAAGACCAATCCTGAATGCTTCCACTTCCTCTTACCCTACCCAAACACATATATGAATATTGCTATTACTTAAAGTATTCTCTAAGACATAGTTATAGGTGGTTAGCTACACAGTAAAAAAATTTTTGTACTTTTACAAAAAAGTTTTTTGGAAACCAGTTTCCAAAAAATTTTTTTGTAACACTACGAAAATATTTTGTAAAATTTACAAAAATCTTGTAAATTTACAAATTTCATTGTACATTTACAAACATTTCTGTAAATCTACAAACAAATTTTGTATATTTACAACTAATATCTGGTTCATTTTACAATAATTGCTTGTAGTGTTACGAAATTTTTTTTTGAAAACTAGTTTCCAAAAAATTTTTTGTGACAGTACGAAATGTTTTGTAAAATGTGAAAGGTCTCCAAGGTTTATTTTGTTTCAATTCGAAAAATCTGCTGATTAGCATTATTGTACTAGTTCCCAAAGTTGTTTACGATATTTGTAACCACTTTAAAAAGGTTTCTGACATCTTATTTTTATTATCTGACTGATAATGTTCTGATATTATAGTACAAGAATTTCCTTGTAAATGTACAATTTTTTTTTTTTACTGTGTGTAAAGCAAACGCTTATGAATGTCACCTTGCTTAGAATAATAACTAAAATATCATTTATCAATTTGACTTCAGATACTAACTTTCGATCACGTTTCAATCTATACACATAGATTGTTGCTTATAGGTCGTTCGGGGTAAAGCGAGCACAAAGAATGTAACTTTTGCAAAATATCACCAATGGTAATTCGACATTAACCATTGTTGCCTTACTATTTGTATGGTGGACAGCGAATTACCGAGCATAGTGCCATGTAATTTTCCTATTTAAATACAAAACTGAAATAAAATCAACTGAAACCGACATGCTTGTAGTTTGTATGATTAATAAGCTATTTTTATCAAATCATACCGGTTCTTACCGACTGCATAATTTATGTTACACGCGTACACATCAAGCGATGTGTCCAGAAATTATTTGATATTTTCCTTCGTTAGCCGTTACGCGCGGAAAGATATGCATCGTCTGAAAATAGAAATTTAGCAAGGCTTTTCTGAGTACTCACTTTATCTCGAACCGCCAATCGGTTGCTTTATTTATGTTTAAAAAATAGCGGGAATATACGAATTGTTTGATAGGGAAAATGTAATAAGAGTTTCAACAAGGGCTTACTTTATCTAGAACAACCTATAGCTTAACATATATTGTGTTGACTATCGAAGCTTATCTTTAATTCGTTTTAGTTTTTATGTACAGTCACTAAATGGTTTGTTTACCATTTAAATTACTTAATGCTAAAAGTAAATGGAATATAACTAAAACTAGCTAACAAACTGTCATAGTATTTATTGAATTTCGTATAAGTGAACATATGTAATATAACATAAAAAATCTTTTTAATCGATCTGCGCACCTTCCTGGATCTACGCCGTAAGTTATAAGCTAAGTTGGACGGCATTTAACAGAAAGGAAACCACCCACAATGTAATCTATTTGGAGATAATCATACCAAGTAGAATCTGAAGGTCTGAAGAATGTCCTTGGAAAAGAACAAGTACTAAGGCTTAATATTTGACGAATGACAAGATGGCTTGTTCAAGGTTTAGAAATACACAGAAAACTTAGACCTTGCATATTTAAGTTCCAGTTAACTGCGGGTATATTATTTTCTGCTAATGCCATGATCTGTCATTTATTTCAAACAATTGTTAAGTAACTTGAATATTTTTTAACCAAATGCTTTGGAAAAATTTGAGACTGTGTACAGTCATACTATACACAATTTGGCCAGAGCGTTTTGATAATAACGTACCATTTGCAAGCAAAAAATATTTTTGCTTAATTTTGGCTTATTTTGACAACAAAATATGTGCTACCTCAGGATCGAAAATCTAAAAATCTGTTTGGTGTATTGTAACAGAAAAATTCAGATACAAACGATGATATATGAGTGTTAAAATTGCCAGAATGAATTTTTGATATAAGTAATCATTTACGTTACATAAATATTTACGAAACCACTGCTAACTAAAGTGCGAGGCCTTAATGCATCCAGTTGGCCTTATGGCAAATCCAAGTCTATGAATAATATGGCGAATTCTAATAGCAAAGGTTAACAACATGCTGCTTTGCTAAATTACGGTCACTGTGCAGGGCTGCCACTCAATGCAACAAAGAAAATGCCATGGTTATTCCCATATTTTGCCGACAGAAATTTAAACAAATTTCCCAGATTTTCATAAGTAACTGAACAAATTTTAAGCAATTATTTGACTTATGTTTCGACAAAGGTAAAGATTTCAAGATTTTCCTATACTTTTGTGCCATTTAGCCACTAAACTAACCAGAAATTCAGTAGAAATAACAACGAACATGACAAATAAGTATAATAATATCTACACGAGGATAATATTTTGAATAAAAATACAATAATGCTTTCCATGCTGCGACTTTTATGAAAGCTCAAAATGTGCCAAGTAAGAAAATTCTTCGAAATTTCCCAGATAGACCGAAAATTGCCTGATATTGCAACGTGACCACTGCCACTCTGAATTTTAACACAAAATTGTCGACATCCTGAACCCATGCGCAGTATCTTACTACGGTACGCAAGCGTGCCAAACGACAAAGAAACGGCAGGATCGTTTCCGAACTGATCCACTCCTGGTGTTGAGGAAAAACCATACGCAGTATCTTACTACGGTACGCAAGCGTGCCAAACGACAAAGAAACGGCAGGATCGTTTCCGAACTGATCCACTCCTGGTGTTGAGGAAAAACCATACGC
>PNEQ01071102.1:0-17408 GCA_003012365.1 Medauroidea extradentata
TAGCAAAGCCATTACATGAATTGACTGAGACTAAAAGAAGATTTTTCTGGACCCCCGATTGTGAATCCTCATTCAGAAAATTAAAGGAAATTTTGGTTTCACCTCATGTCCTAGGTTATCCTAGTAGTAATTGACAGTTCATTTTAGACACTGATGCGAGCGATGTGGGGATTGGTGCTGTGTTGTCACAGATTCAGGATGGAAAAGAGAGGCCATTAGAGTATTTCAGCAAAGTATTACATTAGCCTGAAATAAATTACTGTGTAACTCGCAGAGAGCTCCTTGCAATGGGCAAGTCTATTTCACATTTTCACCATTACTTATATGGAAGGCATTTTATTCTACGAACAGATCATGCATCATTACATTGGTTACTGAACTTCAAAAACCCAGAAGGACAGATAGCTAGGTGGATGCAGCATCTTCAAGAGTACGATTTTGAAATACAGCACAGACCTGGGCGCTTACACAACAATGCTGATGCACTGTCCAGGAGGCCATGCGAGCCAATGTGCTTTCATTGTGATCGCCAAGAAGGGAAGGCTGGGAAGATACCAACTGTTAGGATAACAAGAATCCAAGAGTTCACAACTGGCAATGAACATTCTCCCTGGAACGATGAAAAGATTGGCGAAGATCAGAGAAAGGACCCTGCTCTTGGGCCAATACTAGAATGAAAGGAAAAAGGCCGGCGCCCAGAGTGGGCCGATTTATCTGATCAAAGTACTACAACTAAGGTATACTGGGCACAATGGGATTCTCTATCTCTGAGAAATGGTGTCCTGTACCGGAACTGTGAAAGTGCAGATGGCAAAGAAACACGCCTACAGCTGGTACTCCCAGAAATTAGGGTTCCAGAGGTACTGAAGGATCTTCATATTTCAGCAGCCTGAGGACATTTTGTAATTAATAAGACTCTCAACAAAGTTAGATTGCGATACTGTTGGCTACATTGCAGGGATGATGTCGAGAGGTAGTGTCGAACATGTGATGCTTGTACAGCATGAAAGGGACCAAGAACTAGAGGTCATGTTCATCTTCAGAAGTACATTGCCGGGGCCCCATTCGAGAGGATGGCAGTAGATATTTTGGGTCCCTTGCCAGTGACTGAGAGGAAGAATTGGTACCTATTGGTGGTGCAAGACTACTTCACCAAGTGGCCTGAAGTCATACCAATACCTAACCAAGAGGCTATAGCACAGTGGCCGATGCTTTAGTGGAGCATGAATTCTCAAGGTTTGGAGTGCCACTCGAACTTCACTCCGACCAGGGCCGCAACTTTGAAGCCAAGTTATTCCAGGAAGTAACCAAAATTTTGGGAATGAAGAAGACACGGACTACTCCTTTGCATCCTCAGTCAGATGGGTGGTCGAGTGTTTAAATCGTACCTTATAACAGTATCTGTCCATTTTTGTAGCCGACAATCAAAAGGGCTGGGACTCCAAGGTGCCCCTGTTTCTCCTTGCCTATCGTTCAGCTATCCATGAAGCCACAAGGGTAACACCATCGAAGATGCTGTTAGGGCGAGAGCTTCGTCTTCCAAGTGATCTACTGTTTGGGAGGCAAGCAGAAGAAGAACAGCCTGCTTCACCGATTGTGTATGCTGACGAACTGTGTCGCAAATTGAGCACAGTCCATGACTTCGCTCGGCAACATTTGAGAGTCAACAGCGACCGGATGAAAACGAGGTATGATCGGAGGGGACCTGAAAGGACATTTCAAGAAGGACAGCCGGTGTGGCTGTATAACCCACAGCGATGGAAAGGATACTGTCCGAAACTACAGAAATGCTGGGAAGGCCCTTACCAGATTGTCAAGAAGATAAATTATGTGGTCTTCCGGATAGTTCGCAAGGGCTCTCGGACAAGAAAACCCAAGGTTGTGCATATTGACAGACTGGCTCTCTATAATGGACCAGAGTCTGTTGTGTCTGCTCGGGACGAACAGACTTGAGGAGGGGGCAGTGTTGCGAGCCGCGACTGTCTAGCTGGGCGGTGTGGTACAATACTGTGGTGGTGGAGCTAGGACTCCCCCCTTCCCCTTCTCGGCGCCGTAGCTGTCGGGCAGGGCGGCGAAATACAATACAGTGGCGGCAGCGCTAAAAGACCTCCTCGGGTGATTGTATTACTCCATGGTAACCACCTGCACCCAGTATCGGGTAACCGAGGGAAAATATCGTGATCTGGAATGATCCTGTTCCCTCTTTATCTCTCGGGGTGGTGCGTGACTTTGAAGCGACATCTTTCCAGGAGGTTGGAGAACAGAGACCCGCCGAGATAATTCGAGAAGGAGGGTGGGGTATATAAGGGGGAGCTGCAGCAGGAGCGAGAGAGTTTTGATGGCAGGTGCCTAGTGTGATCTGAAGTGATAGTGACAAGTATTGGATTGCGACGACTGTTCAAGGGCGTCCAGCGAGTGGGACCGCAGCAAGTAGTAGGAAGAAGGTGATTCTAGGCCAGAAAGATTCTTCGGTGTTATTTCTTTGGGTCCACCATTGTGAGTGACTAGTAACCTTTCTATATACAGAGAACTTGTATAGCTGTATTTTTTTTATCCTTTATGTAAATAGTAGTTATTTCTTCTGTTTGCTATTTATTGTGATAAATCTTTATAGTCATAGATTTTTTTTTGTATATATAGTTGTAAATAAACTAGGTTAGCTTTATTTTCTTTATTTTATCAAAGACCTCCATCCCCAAACGTACCTAGCCCGCAAGCTTGTAACAATATTATATAATGTTGCTATTGATAACTGGCTAATGCAATACCCTGGCTTAACCTTTTCCATCTACAATGTTGCTGGTGCTGTGAATGTTGCACATCAAAAAGCAATGACGCCTGCAAACATTACTGCTGCTTTCGCACAACAGGAGTTTTCCCTTACAACAGGGACACATTGTGTGTGCTTTTACTAGTGTACTGCCTTAACTGTGGCAGTAATTAAGATATGTAGGAAAAGAGGAATAATTATTTATATATTGCCAATGAAATTCCTCATACTGCAAGTTTGAAACAAATTAGGTTTATTATCATGAAAATAAAATTTAATACTTATACAATGCTTTGCAATTACGTTAGAAATAAAATAACTGAAATCTCTCACATTTTAGGGTACACACATAGTTCAACATTATTTAAATATTTCCTGGAATCTGAAGTTCTTGTAGTTACGAAATAAAACCAATGGTAGCTCATGAAGTTAATAATTTGTCCGGCTAGCAAATTCAGTCGCAGAGGCATAAGAGAACTTTCTCTCAAACCTCTGAGTATGGCAGTAACAAGAGTGTCATTTTAAATTGGCATGAATTTCACAATTATTTCAGTCAATTTCGATCATTTTCTGGTTACTCAAAATTTCAGACATGTTAACAACAATAAAATTATACAGTTCTCAAAAGTAAGGCAAGGGCACTTAAATCAAATAGGCTGGTACGAAGTCAATTTACAAGGTTCATCCTACAGTTTGTTTCTAGGCTGTCTTGATGCTCACTAATAATACCAAATCTGATGAAAAAATTCAATTAATGCCACTTCTTAAGATGGCTTACTATACTACTTTTTTTTTCTGGCCTGAAACACTCTCCAGTGCCCTAACATTTACGATGGCTGCAGATATAAAAATCCAGGCCATCGTAGGATCGGCCGTGGTACCTACAAGTTCGAAGGTTCAGGGAGCAAGAAGGAAAAATTGCTAAATCATTAGCTTTAAACAATGCCTCTCGTGCTCAGAGATATAAACTTTCGTAAGCAAAGAGGAAGCAATCCTCTCCAATGACCATACATGAACTAGAATTCAATAAAACCCATGACTAATTAAATTAAAATATAAATAAAATATTGTGAGAGATTTCCTTTCATATAAAATTCAGATTTAAAATAATATAAATTAATTATTTCAATCAGGTTGGGGTTAAAATTAATAAATATGAAAGTACATCCCTTAATTACTATCAATTAAAGTCCATATATTCAAATATTACCTTGAAGTGTCCATTGAAATAATAAAATAAATAATTAACGTAAAAATACTGTAATACTATTACAACATTTACTGAAGTAGACTTTGCATGCAGTTTTGTTACCGATCGTTCATATGAAGCACCACTGGTACAAGAACTACAGCCAGCAGTTGAAGAACAAGGACAGCCAACTAGCAGGCCTGGTGGAGAATTACGTCCTATCCAAGAATCACAGGCAAAATTTAACTTCAGCCCTGAGGTTGTCCGTGGTTATCCTAAATCTAGTAAAAGGAAAAATGAAAAGAAATGCCGCAAAAAAGGAAAAAGCATTATTGCCACTAGCACCCCAGAAATTTAGGCATGGACACAAGCAAAAGCAAATATTACAATGCCTATAAAAGTGAAGAGGGCATTGTTTGCTAAGGATAAAAAAGAAATATTCTGAATCTAGCGATGACAATACTGTAGCTATGATCCTTGTTGATTCAGACAACGAGGAAGAATTTGTTGGGGATATGTTATCACCACTACAGTTAGATGCGTTTGAAGAATTAGACCGAGATGCAGCAGCAGAAGATTATGTTTTAGTGGAATTTGACACTTCTGGAAGGAAGAAGTTCTACATAGGAATAGAGACCAAAGACACTGACGATGACAAGGAATACGAAGTGAGTTTCTTCAGAGTAAGTGCTAAGAAGACAAATGTGTTTATGAAACCACAAGTTGAAGATGTTGCTGCAGTGCATTACAGGCAAATAAAGATGATTCTGTTGTTATGGGTATAAAGTACATCCACACAGACAATTTTCATTCACCACTGCTTTAGTCCTCCCTTTCCCATTAATTATCAATACAGTCTCTTACTTATCAACACCAACACTCACACGCGCATCGTTTCGTCAACAACACTGTTATACAAAATACAAAGATTACATAATACAAAGACACTCTTGGGTAGTGGTTGACATAAAACTTCTGTGTCTCACATTTACTTCATTCATGTCCAACACTTCCCCCTGAGGCCTGAAGTTTAAATCTAACTTAAGTACAATACAACTTACACTAAGTGTCTACATACTAAGGAAAACTAATGAGGTTCATTTTTCTGGACAGGTACTTGGATCTAGCACCATTCAAAGCTTTTGTCAGCAAATCTGCTGGGTTCTCCCTACCTGCTACATGTTTCACTCTGATCTTACCCTTTTCCCACATGTCCTTCACGAAATAATACTATATGTTAATGTGCTTGGCCCTCTCGGTCACCTCCCAGGTCTTGCTCATGGGTATGGCTACCTCATTATCAGAAAAGATTTGGGATGGAACTGGCGCAAGGCTACTCTGTCCAAGCTTTGACAAAAGTTGTGACAGCCATCTGGCCTCCTTTGTAGCCTCGTTAATTGCATAATACTCGGCTATGGATGTCGAGTCAGCTACACATCTCTGTTTTCTGGATAACCATATGACTGCCCCTCCACCTAGAACTCCGAAAACACAGGTGATAGGCTTTCTGTCATTTTGGTCGTTTGCCAAATCTGCGTCACTGAAAAAATACGCCGGACCTTGTTTCACAAATTTTAGTCGCCAATTCTTAGTTTCCTTCAAGTACCTCAATATGTGCTTAATGTTTTGCCAGTCCTGTACTGTAGAATTCTCACATTTCTAGCTGGCTCTGCATACTGCAAAGCTGATATCGGGTCTGGTAGTCTGCGAAAGATGCAGTAAACTACCAATGCCATGCGATACATCCTTCTATCAAAACTCTCATGTCCAGCCTCTGCACCGTCGTTTCTGGTAACTTCTACTGGAAAGGATTTCCCTCGATCCCCGGACATCCCCAGACTATCCAGCAACTGTTCGATGTAGTGTGTTTGGTCCAATGTGACCAAGTCACCATCTGAATATATGTTCACCGACAGGAAGGTTGTCATTTCGCCCATTTCTCGCACTTAAAACATGTTCGCCAGGCTTGACTTTACCAACTCTACTTTCTCCCGTGATCCAAAAATCCCCAAGTCGTCAATGTATACAAAAATTACAAGCTCCTTGTTGTCATCAATGTAGACACATGGGTCCTTTTTCATTCTCCTTAGGTTCCAACCCCGTAACATATAATCCAACATGTCATGCCATTCTTTCCTGCTTTGTTTTAGGCCATAAAGTCTTTTATGCAATTTACACACTTTGCCCTTCCCTTGTTCATACATAGGAGGCTGTTCCATGTAAATTTCCTCAGAGCAGAGACCATTGAGGTATGCACCAGAAACATCTAGTTATTCTCTCTCCCATCCCATTTGTACTGACAGTGCTATGAGCATGCGAATGGTCTTTTTATTTACTACCGGTGCATACGTCTCATTGAAATCTACCTCTGGGATCTGTGAGAACCTACGGACTACGAGCCGTGCTTTGTACCTTTGGACACTTCCATCAGTGTTAGATTTAAGTTTCAAGACCAATTTACAGCTGAGAACATTTTTCCCTTTTGGCCTATCTACAATTTGTTAAGTATCACTACGCAGCAAATTCTCTATCTCCTCGTCCATGGCCATCCTCCACTTTACATCGTCCTCCCCGCTCATGGCCTCTCCCAAACTGCTCGGTTCATGGTGACAACCCTTGCCTGAGACAGTTAAACATCCATACACACAAGGTGGGACTTCAAGACTTTTGCTCTGCAATCTAGCCGAATGACTTACCTGCATTTCTGATTCTGGTTTCCATCCGTGAAACGTCTCGTCACTATCCTCATCAGACAAGGAATTTGCAAAGGTACTTCGAACTATGACCTTCCACGCAGGACTTTGTCTCAGGCAATGTATGATTCATGGGGACACTTAACCTAAAGGAATCTATCTGCAGCATGGATTCTTCCCCTGACCTTGCTAATGGCTCGTATATATCAGCCATGACGCCAGTGTCACATGTGTCGTTTCCTGTACCAAGTCCACTTTCGTCCTCTCCCCCAACATACACATCTTCCAGATCAATTACATCACATGTACACTTCAAATTTACCCCTATCATCAAACTTATCCTTACCACTCACATGCAACCAAGCTCTACAGCCAAATACTTTCAAGAAATTATACATATTTGCCCTCTTTCCACTTCTCCACTGGTATTCTGAAGTCAATGGCATGAGATGGGCACAAGTTCCTAACGAACATCACTGTGTTTGCTGCTTCTGTCCAAAAGGTTTTTGGCATACCTGACTCAATCAACATGCATCAAATGGACTTAGCAACTGTCCTGTTCCCCATTTCTGCTATGCCATTCTGCTGAGGAGAGTTCGCAACTGTTTTTCGATGCACTATGCCATGCTCCCTCAAATGCTCTCTAAACTCCTTGCTGCAGTATTCGCCACCACCATCCGTCTGTAGTGCCTTTATCTTGGTCCCGTGTAGCAGTTCAACTTCTCGTTGACAGTCCTTGAAGGTCGCAAACACATCACTCTTAGCACTCACAAATTTGACTGTCAAGTATCTGGAGTAGCCATCAATGAAAGTTAGTAAGTATCTTGCCTTTCCCATTGATGTTGACAGTTTTCCCATCAGGTCAGAGTGGACCGATTCGAGGGGTTGTTTATACTTTCTTTCACTGGTCTTGAGGAAACCTATCTTGGTCACCTTTGCCTTCGTACACACTTCACACGTCTCTGGCAATTTTCCTTCCGACTCTAAGACTGGAATCTTATTAATCGAGGCCTAGTATATGCGGCCAAGTCTCTGATGCCACAACGAAACACTCTTCAGCGCAGTGACATCCCTAACCTCCACTGAGTCTTCAGTGCTATTTACCACATTTACTACATGCATTGTTGTTCGCACTGCATACAGTGTGTACAAGTCATTCGACACTGGTGCACTAAAGAGGATCTTCATTATGACAGAGTGCCTCCTTTCCATTTATTTCTACATGGACTCCCTTTGCTCTTATATGGCTGACAGATAGCAAGTTAAAGTTGAAATCAGGCACATATAAGGTATCTGATAAGGACAATGTCCAGCCCCCACACTGATATGTGATTTTAACCTCAACCATTCCACACCATTTGACTTCTGCTATGCTTTTCCCCATTGTTATTTCGCCTTGGCAGGGCTTCATGCTCACCTGTCTGTTCACAATGTGGTCAGTTACAGCAGAGTCTACAATCCAGCGCACTGCCTCCTCTGCCTTGTTGGAGATCAGTCCACAAGAGTTCACAAGTATTTTGTGTTTTGGTTTACTGTCTCTGTGTCTCTCGCCTGAGCTTTCAGTCGTCTTCCCCTGCACATCTTCCCTGCAATCACTCGCCCAGTGTCCATTCTTGCCGCACCTGTAACACTTAAACTTGCCACAAAACTTCGAGATGTGCCCCCACTCGCTACATCGATAACATTTTCATTCTTGTGAGCTTTCCATCTTCATACAGGTGATACAGCTGCCTTACTGGCGGTTTCTGTCTTCTCATTTGTTGTCGTGTTCTCTGACTGCTGTTTTCTTCCTCTTCCACTGCCACTTGAGCGCTGACTGCTGCCTCGGTAACCATTAGCCTTGGATGCAAAGGCATGGGTCTCATTCTCATAATTGTTCTCGTTTCCTTCTTCTAGAAGCCTGCTCTTGACTGTTCTGATGCTAAGGTTTGCCTCCTTTTCTAATTCCTCAACCAGCGAGCCATATCTGTCCCTTGGTAGGCCAAGCAGGATCAGGCCCGCGATCTGCTTGTCGGTGTATTTCCAACCGGCCGACTTCACCTTTTGGTACTGGTTCTGGCGCCGAGCAACATATTCGTGGTCCGTGGAGTTCTTCCCCCTCGCCCTTGGATATTAGAAACAAACTCTTGAGTGATCGCAGTCCCTGAAGGAAACTAACCTTTGTATGGATGTCGGACAAAATTATCCAAGCTTCACTCGCGTGTAACTGTTCTGCGATGCCATTCCAGTATGTGTCAGACACGATTTTGTATAGAAACAAGAGTGCCTTTCTGTGTATTCTCTCATCGTCGACATTGAGTGGTGCCACGAAACCAGATTCGATCGCATTCCAGCAGTTTGACTGGATTAATTCCATCTTTGCTCTTAGTCTCCAACTAAAATAATTTTTTGAATTCAACCTCTGAATGTTGCTTCGGTAAACTGCATCATCATTGTCCGCCATCTTTGTGGATTATTTTTTTATAATTTATTTCTTATTTTTTATTTATCGCACATTCGCTACATTTACACCAAAACAAAAGAGAAACTATGTATATGTTTGTTTACAACAAAATAACGAGGAAAGAAAACAGGCATCACGGCTACCAACATGCAGCCCATCAACTTCTTAACACCCCTCCTCAATTTGAAGTTGTGTTTAGCTTAAAACAACTTTGAATTGAGTTCAGAACACTTATATGGAGGAGATATTCAACATGTCTCTCAACGTTTTGAATTTTGTTACTTGCAATGCCTTTGTAAAAATACCAGCAGCATTTTCTACAGATTTTACATACTTGACATTAAGTTCATTCTTTAACTCCACATCTTTGACAAAGTTGACTCTAATGTCAATGTGTTTGGACCTCTTTGAATTTTCATCGTTGTGTATCATGTGTATAGCACTTTGGTTGTCACAATATAACACAGGTACACTTTCTGCAGCAGACATACTTTATAGCAAGCCTTGGAGATGGAGGACTTCACAAGTTGTCCGAGCTGCTGCCACATACTCCGCCTCAGCCATTGACAGTGTCACATTTTGTTGCTTGATGGACTGCCATGATATAAGGTTACCTTTGTAAAACACTGCTGACCCACTGGTGCTCTTCCGATCTTCTTAATCTCCTGCCCAGTCAGCATCTGTGAAGGCTGTCAGGTTTTCCTCCTCATTCTTCTTAATCACCAGTGCATAGTTATTTTGTGATTCTCAAATAGTGCAGGATTCGTTTAGCTGCGGTCCACTAACAGTTTATCGGTCTATCGAGAAACCTGCTTAGATATGATGTTGCAAATGCAATCTCTGTTGGTTTTAATTAGCCACTTACAAACTTCTTAACGTAATTCATAGTCACTACATAACATATACAGATCAACAATAAACGAGAAGCTAAGGCAACACTACTAACACAAATAGTGTGACAAACATAGAGTAAAATTATTTCAAAACTATTTCAATACCCTCCCTATTTGAAATGCCAATCCTTGTCCTTTAGCACAAACAAAAAGTTTCTCTCTATCCAGAGCTTTAGTTAGTGAATCTGCTAGCATTGAGCTAGATGGCACACACTTCAAAAGGAGCTGTCCATTTCGTATCTTCTTCCTTAGGAAATGATGACGAACGTCAATATGTTTCGTGTGTACTTGATAACATATGTTTAAGGCCAACTTTTGAGCACCTTGATTATCTACGTGTAACACTGTTGGTTCTGTCATGAAGCACAGATCTCGACTCAAACCTTGAAACCACAATGCTTCTTGTGCAGCTGCTGACATGGCCATAAACTCTGCTTCAGTCGTAGACAGAGCAATTGTTGGTTGTCTTTTTATGCTCCACGAGATTGGGAAGTTGTGTTTGGAAAATATGTATCCTGTGGTGTACCTCCTTTCATCTGGGTCGCTGCCCCAATCTGCATCACAATATCTGCTCAGATCCGGGGTTCCTGGATCAATCTTGCCATTAAACTCAAGTTTCCAATTGATGGTTCCTTTTAGATATCTAAGTATCCATTTCACTGCAGCCCAATGTGCCAGTCCAGGATTATGGGTATATCGACTTACGCAACTGACAGTATAGCTAATGTCTTGCCAGGAAACCTGGGAAGCAAACAACAGGCTCCCAACTGCTTCTTGATACGGTATGTCTTCCATTTTCTTGAAGACTTCTGGATATTTTGGTGACTGTTCTTTTGTTAGTTTTTACCTGTGAGCATAGGAGTTCCAACTGAGTTACACTCTTGCATGTTGTATTTCTTTAACATTTTATCGATGTAACATATCTGATTAATCCAGATTTTCATGTTTGGACGATTTCTTGTTATTTCAAAGCCTAAAACATGTTTGGCTTCTCCAAGATATTTCATTCTAAATTCAACCATTAGTTTATTCTTGAGATCATCTTTTATCTTCCCATCATTGGATAGCAATAATATATCATCCACATAAACTGCAACAATTATGATAGATCTTTAATTGATTTTGTAATATACACACAAGTCAACATCTGACTTCTTCATACCTAGTTTCTTTAGACTTTTGTCCAGTTTCGTATACCAGACTCTGCTAGCTTGCTTCAGGCCATACAACGATTTTTTTCAAGCGACACACTTTATTACATCCACTCAAATGTTCAGGCTGATGCATATAAATTTCTTCACTAAGATTACCCTGCAAAACAGCAGTAACTGCATCAAGCTGATCTATGCCTAAGTCATGTTCTGCTGCAACAGCAAGTAAATACCTGAGAGAACTGTGACATACTACTGGTGCATAGGCTTCTTCAAAATCGACACCCTTTTTCTGGGTGTATCCCTTTATAACTAGGCGGGCTTTGTGCTGAACAATTTTTCCAGATGTGTCTCCTTTTGTCTTGAAAACCCACTTACAGTCTAGAGGCGTTTTTTCACTTGAAAGATCGACAAGCTCCCATGCACAATTTTCAACTAAGGCTTTGTGTTCTTCGTCCATGGAATGGAGCCACAAATCTTTATCTGGGCATTGTGGTATATATAAGTAGTGTAAATATTACTGTAGTGCTTGATTGAAATACTATAATTTATTATTAATATTAATAGGGTTGCGAGTTAGAATTTTGTGAATTCGGTGAATGCAGTGCAGAGTACTGGAGAGGAAACATCGTACTTGTAGGGAACAAGGATACATAGAATACATAGAAATACCTCTGAAAATTGCAGAATTTAATTGCCATAAATAAAAACATGAGAACTAAAGATGCTATTCCCTACAAACTTGGACCAATAAATTACCAAAATTATCGTCTCCCAACCAGTTACAAAGCACATTACGAAGTTCATAAATAACTTAAAATATAAAACTTCTGTGTCTGAATTTACTTCACGGTGTATAGAATTATGCTCGGCTAAAGTAATTTAATATTGTAGCTCAGTCAGTAGAGTTGAGATAGAAGATCTCAGACCTCTAGTTAGGCTCGGCATTATTAGTTATTTGGCTACATTAAAGAAAAATGTTTAGAAATTAGTTGCTCAGTTCCAAATCAAATCAAAAGTTTTCTGTTGAAATTTGTTAAGAGGTTATTAGGATATTAAAGCAGAGTCAAACTTAATTGATGATCTATACTATTTCTGTTCACTTAAAAAAAAAGTTGCGGGCTAGAGAAAAAACTATGACGCCTTACGTAGTCCCCATGTTGGCTTGAAGTTCACCAAAAACTTAGCTCAATTTTAACAAAATTTAGCCACTTCTTTAGTCGGCGAACATAATAAGTTGTTTTCAACAAGCCCTAAACCCACTCCCTAGGGTTTCCTAAGCTTACGACGGCGGCAGGATAAGCTGACTTTCCCACACGGGAAAAAGCCTACCGCTACGTCTATCGGCTTCGGGAGTCAAGATTAGAAGAACGAACCTTTGCTAATAGCGTCGGTTCTAGCCCTAGTCTTAGAGAAAGTACCTAAAATTCCTTCCAACTTGGAGAAAGTACTTAAGTAGTACAGGATCTGATCCCTAGATCTAAGTCATAAAAACCTTCTGAGTATACAATTACACACAGAGAATTGAATCAAAACATAAAAATTATGACACTTAAATATTACTTTAAACTAAATTTTAACATCAATCGTCATCAAATTAGAAATGTTCATCAACTAAAATAATTAAATTAAAATACAAGAAATAATCATAAATATAAAAAATAAATAAATATCTGTGATTCCATTACAGCATCTAAGCGCTTTTTCTACTGATAATGGATCTTCTGGTACTTCGAGCATTGTAGAATAGATCACATAGTCATCAAGAATCTTGGGAGGTCTCTTTTGTCGCTCTCCTCTACCTAAACATTGTTGTGGAGGCACGATTGTGGAAGTTTGTTCGTTTTCTGAAAATCTATGAAATTCATCCAATTCACCCTTATGTGAACAATCTGTATTGTCAGAAGAATCACTCAATGAATTTCCACTTTCAGAGTCTGTGACACATGGAATGACGAGATCTAGTGTCTGTGATGGTGTGGTAGCCTCAGTTTGTTTACTGAGTTTTTCCAGAAAGTTGAACATATCTCAGTTTTGATCACATTTTGTGCCATCCCTTAAAAGCAAATTACTCTTTTCCATCTATGAAAAAAAAAACTCATTTCTTAACCAGATCATACAAGCGATATACCCTACATTCCAAACTATATCCAACAAATATGCATTTTTCGTCTAGTTTCTTCCGTTTCTCTTTTGGTATACGAGCAAATGCTTTGCATCCAAATATTCTGGCATGCTTTAAGGTCGGTTTCTTGCTGGTCCACATCTCTTCAGGTGTTCTTTCAACACATTTTCTAGGTGAATGGTTCAATAAGTACACAGCCGTATATGCTTCTTCTGCCCAAAATATGTTCGGAAGTGCACATTCAATCAGCATGCAACGTGCCTTTTCTAAGATAATGCGGTTTAGCCTCTGTGCTCTGCCGTTTTGTTCAGTAGTGAATGGAGTAGATTTCTGATGCAAAATTCCTGCTGACTGCAACACATTTAACATCTTATTGTTACAGTACTCCCCTCCATTGTCAGTCCTCAGAGCCTTCATTCTTAGTCCCGTCATATTTTCAACAAAGGCTTTGAAAATCATGAAATATTCCAAGACTTGGTCTTTGCTTTTTAAAAATAAACAAATGTCTTGTAGCTAAAGTCACCAAGAAAGGTGAGCATGTAACGAGACCCTGACAGTGACTTTTCTTCAATAGGACCGCAAATATCCGAGTGTACAAGTTCAAGTACTCTACTAGCTCGAGAATTACTTTCTTGAAACGGAAGACGGTGACTTTTACCTCGAACACATACCTCACAGAGAGAATTTTCTGAGTTAACAATGGGATAATCAACTCCATGAGCTAGACCATTCTTTAATTTATTAAGACTAGAAGAATTTACATGCCTCAGTCGCCTATGCCACAGATTTTCATTAGTTCTTGGAGAGCAACTGGTTTGATTGAGCACTGCCAGATCATTATGACTGTTATCTTGTGTATTCAGCTTAAACAAATTATTTGTGAGCGTTGCACAGGCAATGACAGTGTTATTTTTGTTAATCACTCTTGCACCTTTGGAACCAAATACTACAGTGTTTCCTTTCTTAACTATTTGACCAACTGCCAGAAGATTGGCCCTTAAATCAGGAATGTAATATACACTACTTACTTTAACTTCTGATAGCTGTTGCGAAACAGTAACTAGTAGGTTAACATCACCAATACTGTCAGTGACCATCTGCTCGTTGTTTGCAGTAGTGATGCTTATTTGAGCTGACTTCCTTTCTTCTTCCAGTATTTCTCAGTTGAAAATCATGTGAGCTGAGCAACCTGAGTCAAGAAACCACGAGTTTTCTTTTGGTGACATTTGTGCAGAGAAAGTACTAAGCATGGAAGTTTCATTACAGGTATCACATCTGTGGAATTTTTGTTGTGTTTTTTCTCTTCTTCTGTTACTATCTCTAGCCATGTGACCATGCCTATCACACCGATAACAACATGTGCCGATGTAATTACCTGAATCACGACTTGGAGGTGGCCCACTTTTTCGACTGCGATTGTTAGTGCCATACATTGCAAACGGTTTATGCTCATGGGGTATTATCCCAGAAATATCTTGCAATTAGCTTGGTCTTGATTGAATTAGCAGTCACAGCTATTCCATAACTTTATATTCCCATTACCATGGGCTCGTAGACATAGGGTAATCCAGCTAACAAAATCGTTCCAATCCATTCATCACTCACTTTCAATCCAATGCTTGACAATTTGTGAGCTGTGTTTATAACCTTATAAATGTAATCTATAACTAAACCACTATTTTCAAGGGTCGTGGTTATTAGGATACGCAAAAGGCCTACACATCTTGTTAATTTAGTATCTTGAAATGCCGCGATTAGGTTGTTCCAAGCTTGCTTGGCAGTAGTAGTCGTCCGAACATGAACATAATTTATAGGCTCAACTAAAATAATTATTTTATATCTTGCTTTTACATCTTTCTTCTTGTCTGGATCATCACCGATAACACAGTCCCATGATTCTTCGTGTTCAAGATACGTCTGTACAGCGAACTTCCACGTATCAAAGTTCCGGTGACCTTTAAGTTTCTCAATCGTGGTAGCTGATAACTGGACATCGCTAAAGCATTACTTGTATCATCACAAATGCACATAGATCATCTCCTGGGCCCATAACCTGTTGGTTTTAATTAGCCACTTACAAACTTCTTAACATAATTTATAATCATTACATAACATATACAGATCAACAATAAACGAGAAGCCAAAAACAACACTACTAACACAAATAGTGTGACAAACATAGAGTAAAATTATCTCAAAGCCATTCCAATAATGTCAGGCCTACTCACCATGCACAAATACATTAAACAGCCAATGAGCTGTCTGAAGGGAACATTTACCACTTCCCCAGTAGGGAATGGGACTGAGTCATGTGCCATTAGGGTTTGAATTCCATTACACTTGTCCATTCCAAATTTCTGAACCACATCTTCGATCATTCGTTTTTGTGAGATTGTGATGATGTCCTCATCTCTCACAGTGTCCATACCCAAGAATGAATGCAGTTGCCTTAGGACCTTTGCATTAAATTCTTTTTTCAATTAAAAAGCAAAATCTGATACTTCCCCTACAATTCCAAACAGAAATATGTCATCTACAAAAATTATTAGATTTCGGTTGTTCTTGCTGTAGAGACAGGCATCCCTAGCTGAGCGTTCCAATCCTGCTCTTGTTGCAAATGCATGGAACCTTTGGTTCGAACACTTTGGAGCACCTTTCAGCCCATATAGTGATTTGTTTAACTTCAAAATCTTTGCTTCACAGTGAATTCCTCTGACCTCTTGATATAGATGTCTTGCTCTAACTCACAATTGAGGAAAGCCATCGGTATGTCGAGTTGTTTGGGTTCTAGATTTTATGCAGTGCAAGTGACAGCATTGTTATGATTGTTGTCATTTTTGCTACGGGAGAGTACACGTCATAGTTACAGCTTTCTTGAAATTCACAAGCCACTAGTCTTGCCTTTTTCATGCCATTCTGTTTTGTTCTGAAGATCCACTTTGTGTCAATGGGTTTTATTCCTTCGGGTAATGTGGCTGGCTCCCATGTACAGAATTTTTCGTGAGCTTCAAGCTCTTTCTTTATGGCCTCTTCCCTGCAGTCACCTTCTACGACTGCTTCATCATATGTGTCTGGGTCTCCAGGCATTAGGCAATAAGCACTGTATAACTCAAAATCTTTAAGCCTTTCCAGAAGATACACGGTCCTCCTTAGCCTTGGTTTGTCTGGTAGATTGCTTATGCCACTTGGTTCATATTTGAAATCTCGAAAGCCTTCATTCTCATTAAAGTTTGTTGCTTCTTCTGTCTCATTTGGTTTTGTCGTTTTTTCACCTTCTGCTGTTTCTTATACGATCATATTTAAATCCGGTTTAGCAACGTTTGTTTCGGAGAATATCACATCTGTTTCGTCAAATGTGACATCACGTGACACTTCAATGCAGTCTGAGGGTGGATCCCACAACCTGAACCCTTTTGGTCTGTATCCTACCATCCTCATATGCTTTGCTTTCGAATCCAGTTTTACCTTCTGTGGCAACTTCACAGTCCAAGTCTTCGCTCCAAAGACCTTCAGTTTGACAAATCAACCCTTCCAGTACTTAAATTTTTCATTCCTTCGTATACAACATTTATAGATCCACTGTTAACATCTTCTAAAACATTATTGTTAAATTTTTGTACATATCTGTCAGGTAAAAACACTTTTAAATCACCTTCTATTTCTGATAACACTCGACGACCAAAGTTAGTGTCAATAACATTTGCTTTGTTTATTAAATAAGGTTTGTTTATTTCAAGTTCAGAAATGTTTGTAGATTCTTTTTTCCCGTTTAGTAAATTAAGTGTTGCTTCCATTTTGTTTCTATTTATTTGTACTTAAAAAAAAATTTATAAATAAAAATGAATGTTGTTCCTTGCAGTCTGACTAATCTTTTAATTTAAAATGGAAAAAGTTGTAATCAACCATATTTTATAAATAAAGTGCCTGCTTCTTTAATAGAAAATGTTCATAACTATATTTTAAAATTACAAGATTTACAATAAACGGCTTGGTCCGGAACATTCGCACATTGAATCATGGGTAGAATCAGCTGTCAAAGTACAAACAATCGCGACAGACTGCTGCGTTTGAATGGGCGGACGATTTATTTTCTTTAAATAGTCAGAAAATAACTTATATAAATCATGGATTCGGCGGTGTTTGA
>PNEQ01071103.1:0-22704 GCA_003012365.1 Medauroidea extradentata
CATGGCTCGGAGAGGTACGTTACAACAGTGGTTCGGGAGACATTTATTTTTCTTCTAAAACCTTGCTCCATGTTACTAAGAACGTAGTGATGTGTTATTAACTTGTGTGTCATTCCACAAATCCGTGTCACTTGCCACAATGACTGCGGCCGCCTTACCAGTGTTTTTGTGCTCTCTTCTTCAAGACATAGTTCAGAACCCATGACACAATGTCGAAACTGTTTTCAGTTGTGCATTCGCATGATTCCTGTTTGTGTTCATGTCTGTCCTTTGATGTACCAGGCTAATGTAACCATACCCTTGATAATAAAACCAGAAATGAAAGCAAAAAAAAAAAAAAAAAAAGGGTCAGACCTCCCGCCTCCCACCTAGGCGATCCGGGTTCGATTCCCGGTGGAGTCGGTCCCCGAATTTTCGCATATGGGAATCGTGCCGGACGATGCCGCTGGTTGGCGGGTCTTCTCGGGGATCTCCTGTTTCCACCGCCACGCCATTCCGGTGCTGCTCCATACTCACATCATATCACCCCTCACCATCTCTAAAGACCTCGACGATAAGCGTTGACCAAAACCTCTTCACTCACGTTTATAAATAGCCTACTCTACATATGTTAAGTTTATATAATAATTCAAGATTTAACATTATTTATCGTATATTTTCCTAGGTATGATCAAAATTGTTGTAGCAGTTAAGTGCATTACCAAAAATAAACGAACATGTATGGGTAACTTATATAGGCTAGTATTTGTAACTTCCGTTTTTTTTCTTTTTAACACTTAAAATGTTAAATATAAATAATAGTAGCTTATTTAGTTACAATAAACTGAAGTTACAAGAGTATAGACAGTACAAGCAAACATTTTAAATTTGAAATAAAATATACATACAGGCATTACTACAATTATAGTGTATTTTAAGTTTCAAGTAGTAGACTATAAAAAAAGCTTACCTTTTGTGGTAGGGCTTACGTTCGAAATTTAAACAAATTTATCACATAAAAACTGGTAAACATATATTTCTTGTGGACTACATAGCAAAAATATTCCTTCTCACAACCTAAACGAAAATAATTTATCAACATAAAGCGTAAGTAATAAACATGGGTAGACCTGATAGCCCGGATCAGCTTAAAATCAAGTCTGGTGAAGCATACATATAATTAATATAATACACGGGAAATATAAAGTCCTAAGTCATTTGTATTTTTCTTTTGGTAATATGTAGGCCTACATTTTTGCAGCTGACAGGCACAAAATCTCATGTGGACTTTATATTAATCGGTACCGTATACTTGCTAGAAAAGAAATAAAACATTATCTATTGCGTAAAAAAGTAATTGAGTCAGCGCCTTGAAAAAAGCAAGTTTGTATATAGGCCTATACAACAAGAATCGTGAGTGTTAAACAACAAATTCTTTTAAAATAAATGCCAGGAAACTTTCTTTTATATTTACCGCAATGTATTTCTTTTATTTGATAATTTGCTTATTTCTTTGAAACTTTTTGCCAGAAGTACCAAGCTGCCGGGCGGTAGTTATCAAGACTTAAGGTTTTTCGAATTCCCCTTTTCCTAAACACGTAATTCCGTTGTCGTTTTCTATTACCGTCTGGGTTTTTTATTCCCCACATTACGATATATTAAATATGCGCACAGAATATTAAAGTTAACACATAAGAATCTCACACACACTAACGCGGTCATTTTTCGCTCTCGCAAATGGCCGTCCTTTTTTTTTTTTTTTTTTTTTGTTATAGTCGACTGAATTGTGCAGTTGTTTGTAATATAGTTGTAGAAATGACGCGATTTGAATATAACAAAATAGTTAAGTAACTAATGCTGGATACGGAACCGTGTTATTATATTAACGTTACTCCAAAATGCTTATTTTTCATGAATAATACACATTATTTTCATACGATCACGTCCGGTTATTTTTAATGGCATGTTATTCTGCCACGTGTTTGCTTATTTTTCATGAATAATACACATTATTTTCATACGATCACGTCCGGTCATTTTAAATGGCATGTTATTCTGCCACATGTTTGGCACGTGTTACAAATATTGGTAGCGTCGGCTGTCAAAATACGGAATTCTTACATGGTATAGATTGTATCATATCTGTTACTTGAAGACAAAGATGATGTGACATTGTGGGCATAATATTTTATTTACAGGTTTAAACTGTAGTGTCTGCTGTTTGGCATAATATTTTATTTACAGGTTTAAACTGTAGTGTCTGCTGTTTTATCACTTTTTTATCGGTCAAAATTGACAAAACAAAGGATTCGCCAAATGAAAAACTCGCAACTTTTTGAAACTATGAAAATTCCATTGATTCTAATTTTGATTGATACTCTGCTTAAAAATACGAGTAAAAATAGGTATTCAAAACGTATGATGTAAAAATTATTTAATTAACGTACATATAACCCCGTTGAGCACAGGTTTGGAGTGACAAATGATTTACGTACATAAATTTGCTTCCTTTTCCCCCTACTTCAAACACACGTGCCAAATGTTTCAACTTGAGGTCTAGAGAGGATCACATGGATCATCTAAGAAATGACTGCCCGTGGACCACCTATAGATATTCTTGATGGAGCAAATAAGAGCAATAAAAACATATTTACTTATGCCCATGTGAGGATGAAACAGGGATGACCTTTGGAGTTCCAAACGTGATGACATAATGACATGACATTAATCTGTTCTCTAAGGAGATCCTCATAAGGTCTATGGAGGTTAACAAATAGGACAAATGAAGATAATGCCTATGGACTGCCTATGAACGTCCTATTGACAATCTTAAAGGATAAGCTGTAGGAAAAAATAAAAAATACCTCTTCCTGAGAGGAGAGTAATGGTGACTCTTACTGACGACAACATTTGTGCTTCAAGTTGTGACGTTTTGTTTAGTGTACAAGTGAAACAATACAATTAGTCAGAGTAGCGCGGACGAATCACGAGAAAAAGTGAGGAAAATAGACGAGTCTATATTGGAATAAATATTTAAGAAGATAGTGATAACACAGTGACATTAAACTAGTTTGTGTAATCAAAGTGAACATCTACATGACGCAGGAACCAAATAGTATTGTCTCATAATGCATATCTTATAACGATCACATGCGGTAATTAAAAAAATAAATAAATAAATACATTTTCAAATGTGATACAGATGCTTTAATTTGGCCTGGCGTTTGTGAATTACGAGTAGGGTTATGTATAACATTTATAGGTTATGTGTCTCGTGCACAGTGAAAAATAATTAAACCCCGACTTGATTCATAAGTCTGTATCCAACGTACAAGGGTATGAATGTTACGGTTTTGTACTCATGTAACGGCACTTTTTAGGCTACACTGTAGCTTGAGAAATACACGCTTTTAAATATTTCTTATATTCGCATACTTGTTAAACATTTGCTTTTAACCACGAGGGAGTCCTCAGACAGTCTGCGAGGGACGTTCGCAGACAGTCCGCGAGGGACGTGGTTAGGCAGTGCGTGAGGGACGTCCTTCGGCAGTCAGTAAAATATGTCCTCAGGCGATCTACGCGGGATGTCCTTATAGGCAATCCACAAGGGATGTGCACAGGCAATCTTTGGAGGGCTTAGCTTAAACATCGTCGTAGAGGGATGTCCATAGGTCATCCAAACAGGAGGCACCAGGCAAAAATTAGGTACGGGAAAGGACTGGATATGGAGCGCCTATGGATATCATCACTCTTCTCAAAGTATGACTTAGGGAGGTCCCTGGGCAGTCTTGCGTTGACTGGGAAGTTTGTTAGTAGTGTAAAGCGAGTGCGATTGTCACTAAGAAAACGATGCGTTGAGACATTAGTTTCTAAACTTATGCGGCAGGCAGGACGAGTTTACATGCCAACACATTCAGAACATCGCAAATTACATGTTTTGCATGCAATAAATCTTTGAAATACACCCATACATCAACACTGCCGTAAACGGTAAAACATTTATCTGATGTCTTCTATACTAGTTCATACTTCTGATACCAGGTGGTAGCCATTTTTCATCTAGGCGTCGAATTACGAAAAATCGTGAACTTACTTTTCAGGTATTAAGGTAAACATCACGTCGATATCTGAAAGTTAAATGTTGTCTATGTATATCGATTATGAATCGTTAACTCATTTACCCTTTTTTACTTCTCTTAAGGCTGGAATTTGGAAACGTTTTGGAAAGAAAACTTGAGTATGTACGTAAGCACTTTAATATCTCAAATGGTTGGGGCGTTCGGCTGATACAAAGGAATAAGCGAATACACATTTTACATCCTCTCGCCATCTAAATTATAAAATTTCGAAACATCGCAAAACCCGCATTTTGGACATTTATATGTATTTTCCAATAGGAGTAAAAACCACTATGATAGCACGTTCGGATAGATCTATATAAACGATTCATTACAACCACAATTTTCCCTCTTTTCACCCCTTGGGAGTTGAATTTCGATAAATACTACAATTGCGTTCCGGGAATTTGAGTAACCATAATTTTGAAGCAAAAATAAATTAATAGAAAACAGATTTCACTCCATTTCACCTATTCAGGGTTCGGATTTCAAAAAATTATTTGTTAGTGCTCGCCTACACCCTGAGGTGAACTAAGTCTCACAATTTCACGTTTCTAGATCCTGTGGTTTGGGCTGTTGTTCGGTATATCAGTCAGTCAGTCAGGGTATCCTTTTATGCATAGAGATTATTTTCATTTCTGTTAGTATACCCATCGTATTACCTTGATGTTATTTTCACTTATTGTTAAATTTTGTGAAAGATTAAAAAGTGCCCATTGCTGTAATGTAACTATATGTAACGCCAAGCATAATATGTATGTATAAAAGAGAACACTTGCACACTGACAGACTGTCTGACATATAAAACTGCAGCCCCAACCGCTAGACCTATAAGTGTGAATTTTTTGCGTGGGTTCCCTTTAGGTCGTACGTGAGCACTAAGAAGGGATTTTTTAAAATTCGTCACGTAAGGGGTGAAAAGGGGTGAAATGTGTTACGTATGATTCGTCTACATAGCTCGAACCTGAGGACCTATCGTCATGACTTTTACTTCAATGGGTGAATCATAAAAAAGCATATTTGCCAATTTAATTTTTTTAAAATTCAACCAAAACTGAAATGTGTTTTCGATTAATTATAAATACGTATCGGACCCTCCGGGATACAGAGTTGATTTTTACTTCAAAACGTTTCTTACGTAAATATTCGAAAAAGTAGTTTTAGGATATTTTGAAATTCGACCCCCAGGCAGTAAATAGAGGGAAAATGTGCGTGTTTTTTTTTTTATCGTCTATATCACTGGAACACAATTGACTAAAGTCGTGATTTTTACATCTTATTGGTTACTTATACAAATGACTATGACAGAACTCCAAGACGTTTCGAAATGCTGTAATTAAGGGGATTAAAATACGTGAAATGTGTTTTCGATTATTCCCCCATATCTATCGAACTAATCGATAAATCAAAGTGCTATTTGTTTTAGATTGATGATTAAATAAATATCCACAATACTATTTAAATATATTTTCTGAATTTGGCCCTAAAGAGGTAAAAAAAAAAAGGTACAATGTGATTTCTATTAACAAACTATATATATTGATATTTATATGTCGACGTGAATTTTGTTTAAAATTGATGCTTACTCAAATACCTGAAATACAATTTCACGATTTTTCGAAATTCCCCACCTAAGGAGGCGAAAAGGGTGAAAAGTGATTAAATATGTATTCAATTAATCGTCAATATATCTTGAACGCTGCGGGCTATTGACGTGTTTTTCACGTCCAAGAGACATTAGTATAGTAGCATAAAATTTGATTAAAGGGTTTTTTGAAATTCAATCTCTTAGAAGGTGAAAAGACCTGGAAAGTGTTTTAGATAAATCTTCGATATATATAGAACCCATCGAGATATTCTGTTTATTTTTGCTTCAGGATGACTATTACAGAACTGATCGCAAAACTGTTTTAAGATTTTTCGAAATTCTGACTCTCAGTACTGTTCAGGGGTCATATGTGTTTTTAATGAATGAATGAATGAATGATTTTGACCTGACTGAACGGGCTACCGTCGTGATTTGCACTTCAATTGTATTTTCGTACAAACGTCGAAGATAAATTAAAATATTTCGAATTTCGACACCTAAAAGGGTGAAAAATCACAACATTTGTTTTCTATCTACCCATGATATCTATCTAACCTGTAGTTATATTGATGCGTTGTTTGTGTCAGAGTGATGCAAGTATTTAAAAAGTATAAGGTTATTGTACTTTATAAGACAACTTCATTACTAGGAATTAAACTAATATTGTAAACTTTAAAGGCAGACGATCCGAATAGCAAGTATAATCAACGAGAAATAAATTATACAGTAGTTTCACTCTAAAGTAACCAATCGAGGTGTGGTGTTGTACAACCTCTGTAAGCCCAGGAAATGAATATTTTATTTTTTAAATTAAATTTGTTTTCATTAATTATTTCGATGTTACGTGACGCAGATGTTTGTAGCTCCGGTCTATGTTCCGGGAGGTTCGGGGCTCGAAATCCGTTAAAAGCTGCGTGCAAACGTTAAATTCTGAAACACAAAAACTGCAAGGCAGATCGAATTAATACAATTCACATGTAGTCGTTTAAAAGGGGTAAAATGGATTATGCAGTTCACTTTCTACTTACGTTCCTCAACATCAGCTCACATATATCATCTCACTAATCTCAAGGTTGGGGTACCAAATACGTTTCCGCGAAACCTTTTCCCACCAAACTTTCTAACAGCATTAAACTTCAAGTGAATATTTTGAAAGTTATATGTAACTGTGGGCACCGTCACCAATGGTTGTGCACAGGATAAATAAGATGTTTTTTTCATTCGATCAATCTCTTACATTTAAGTGTCTATAACTACCCCACAACGTCAACTTTGCAGTGATGTAAATAAGGCCCAGGTGAAGTCGCTGTTAGTGGCATGGACAAACTTAAGACTGCTTTTCACGTTGACTACTTATCCTGCTGCAGAGTTAGCTCAACTAGTAGCTTGTACATTCTAACACTTGATGATTGAAGTACCAATCTGGTGTACGAAGAGATTTACCAATTAAAGTAAATATCGTCAGTTATGAATAATACTCGCGAGCAAATCCGCGGGGGACTGCTAGTGTTGTTATAAACTGAAGGGTGACAGAGTCAAATTAAGTATATGCATGGTGCCTACAACCTGAAGTCCGTGCATAACAATATTAAACAACATTTGCAATATGTAGGCCTGCATTGACTTATTCATTTCGTTGTAATGATACACGCTCCAAATCGAAATTTTACCTGTAACATATAAAATTACCTTTCTACTGTCAAAAAATAATAAAACTAAGAATAGAAAAGAACGACGTTACGAGCTATAATCTATATAAACCTGAAAGTAAGTTACGGAATTCCTAAAAAATATCAAAATCTTAGTACAATTTTGAACGTGAGATTTTTAAATGTTTGTTGCAATGGTAGTTTACGATTATAATGTATTGGTTTGTGGACATAGCCATTGCTCTTTGTTTTGTTGTCAACAACCACTACTTTCATCTTTCATCGTTTCTTTACTTACTCCGCTGAGCGGAGCGCGTAATGTTGGACCTCTCGTTCCCCCCATTACAATTTGTCTGGTACCAAGTGCTCAAGGGAGCTCGGAGCCAAAACATGGGCAATTGTGTATAACTACAAACAAATACATTCTTAATTTTGAACGTTTTAGGCACTGAGTGGCGTTTCAAACAGCACTGGTGTATGGAGTTAATGTTATGAGTGCATGGTTAATGATTGATTGTTCTATAAAATATATGCTATTTATATCATTAAAACTTAAAAAAAAAACTCTTCTAGTGTGGTTAACAACACAATGGCAGGGCGGATAAATAATTATGTCTAATTTTAAGGATTCGATAAAATGTCAGGCAAGCGCTCAATGAACACAAGCAAACAAGTACTGTGGCCCCCTCTATATTTGAAATTTCCCTCTCCACTAATAAAGAAACCTTGACCTTTCTCTATCCTCAATATATATCTATTTCTAATGCGTGTAATTTATTAGTGGTTACACTCTTATTCTGTCGAGATGGTTTTTACTGTGTCTATGCCGATTCTTTCTCCTCTATCTTCTTAGACTATATGTTAAAGTAAAGGTACACTTAGGGAGGCAGCCATGGCTCCAATTGCGCAATGTTTGCCCAATTCCTCTCTGCCGCGATGTATGCCCTCTTTCATGAAATTCTCCCTTATAGGCGCATGCTGCTAAACGCTGAGACGCACTTAGGACCCGATCCTAACCCAGACCTCCACCATAACTCATTAGATTAGTATAGGTTAGGAAATAATGTATTTCTTTCGTCAGTTGACATGTTAAGGATCGCGCCGGTTGTTGTCAGAACCTTTGAAAGGTTGAAGTTTCTGCCTTCAAGCATTCATCCACTGACCTTCCGCCGATCTGTGCCCGAGATGTGCGCACGCGTTGCCGGATACTCCACCACCACTGCCATTCGTCAGTTGATATCTTGTTAACGACCACGCCGGTTCTTGTCAGAACCTTTGAAAGAATGCAGTTTCTGCCTAGAAGCGTTCATCCGCTGATCTTCCGCTGAACTTCACCCCGGAATCTGCGCACACGCTGCAAGAAACCTAGCCAGCGCTTGTACCACGCCAGTAGACACCGCGCAGATCTGGCCGCCCTCGCCCATGTGCCTGCGCCGGAATTGGTAGTGGTCTCACCTGTAGGGACGGATTTTCAACGGCATATGCTGTTTTTAGTCACAAAAACAGTTCCACTGAACCCTGTGTTCGTCCTTCAATCTTAGCTTCCTTTCCAACGCTACTCCTATCTCCCTCCTACCCATCCCTGGATCTTTATCGACTACTCTAGCCGCGGAGTATGTAGAAAAAATCGCACCTTGCTGCCCTTCAGGCATTTTCCCCAGTAATAGGTCTCACTTGAACCATTCTTTACTCAATGATTGAACCAAGCAGGAAATAGCCGGGGTTGAGCGGTACCTGTAGCTGGCTCTGGGTGTTCCACTGGTGTTAGGTGAACTGCCAACATCCGCTAGTGCGTCCAGTTGCATAGGTCGTGCTACGGCCCTCACATACCCAAGGGACCTCTTATAGATGTTGGCATCGTGCCATGGCGCCTTGCATTGGCCCCCTGGAAGCTACCCATGGGATTGTGTTAGCTCCTTATAGCGTCGCATATAGGTGTTATATTCACCAACTGACCCGTCCACGGAGGATAGCCCTCTCACTAAACACCCAAGACATAATGCCCCGGCATAGGGCCGGAAGGCGACACAGACAGAGGTTCGCCTCGGCCATCAGGAGGCGGTCGGACGAGGTGAGATCCGCTGCTCAGGTCTACCAGCAGTTGAAGGAGGCAGCAGTGCAAGCACAACATGCTCTAGCAACGAAGTCATCGCCAGGAGGGAGCTCCACCGTTCCCCCGAGATCAACTATTTCATGGACCTCATTACTATAACTAGTATAGTTTCGGCTGTCTCACCGCACCACGGGCTGTCCCCTCCCCCTCCTTACACTAACAGAAAGACTCCCCTCCAGAGCTCGTCCGTGTCATCGACCCCGCCAGTCATGTCAGACCCTGCACATGTTCTCTTTCCATAACCCAGGCACCTGCACATCTCCCTCTCGACATTCGTTCCCTCAACAATCCACGAGACCCTCCAGTTCATACGCTCCCCATCCCCTCTCCCTGTGCCCTGAACGCAGATTAATTGTGGTATCTGCATCAGCATCCTTGAAGAGCTACAGGTACAGAAAACTGCCACATTAAATTGTCCCCATAACGGAGACTGCTTCTAGCTCCGCCAATCTCTGGGGGAAGATTTTGCCATACGAGCAAGGTAAGCGCAAGCCTGGCAATAACTTCCACACCCAGACACCCAGCTTGCACGGCGTCAAGTTTGCTGTCAGTTTCCTTATGAATATGAGACACATAAAAATATTAGCAACAATTAATGTTTTGTTCATGTTTTCACGCCTTTGACGCTATATTTTAGCCGTCTTAGCCAAAAAATAAAAAAATAATATTTATAATATTAATAACTTGTCTGCGTGTCTTAGTGAATTTGTTTGTGCAAGAAGAAAATCTGCCTACGATCACTGTACTGTATAATATGCAAACATCATATTAATAATTAATACTGACACTATAAAGATTATGGCATTATTAACTGTTAAAAATTGTAGGGTTATCAAAGTAGAACAAATATTATCATACATGCAAAAACAGTTGTTTACATTTTGTAATATTTCCCCAAAAACGTTAATTAAAACATATTAAAAATCAATTTACTGAGTCCTCTCATTTGGCAAAATAAAATAAATATTTCCTTTATCGATTAATTCAGTAAATAAAACGTGCGAGGAAAATTTCTTGGGGCTCTTTCGTCAAAATTATTAGTATGGTTCTAAGTAAAAATATAAAGTAATTTAGTATGAGATTATTTCCAAATAATCTTTGCATTTGTTTCAGCCCTATACCTATGTTTTTAGTGAATCAGGTATCTATATTGTAGTAATTTCTAAAATTGTTAAAAACAAAATCACTCATTTATTAAGTAATAATAATCAGACCCGAAGATCTAAATGTTAAGCGAGAGTTTTCATTGATCCACATGCTTTGAGCACTGCTACACCTCACTCGTTTCACAACTCCACCACCATATATGGTCCACTGCTCCACATCGTTTACGTCACTGTTCCACCACGCTCGGTCCACTGCTCCACATAGTTTAGGTCACTGCTCCACCACCACGCATGGTACACTGCTCCACATCGTTTAGGACACTGTTCCACCATACGCAGTTCGCTGTTCCACATAGTTCAACTCACTGCTGTACCACGCATGGTCCACTGTTCTACATAGTTTAAGTCACTGCTTCACCACCATGCACGGTCCACTGCTCCACATATTTTAAGTCACTGCTCGACAATGCATGGTCCACTGCTCCATATCGTTTAGGTTTCTGCTCCAATTTGGTTCACTGCTACACCTCGCTCGGTTACAGAAGTACAGCACTCTGTTTACATCTCCATCTGGTTTGAGTTACCATTCCTAATCGCTCGGTTCACTGCTCTACTTCGTTCTAATCACTGCTTTAGCTCGCACTGCTTACTGCTCTTCCTTGTACGATTCATTGCTCCATCTCGTTCGGTTTACTGCTCCATTTCGTTGTGTTCACTGCTCCACCTTGTTCGGTTCACTGCTTCAACTCATCTTGTTCACTGACCTCGTTCGATTGCCTACTCCAAATCGCTCGTTTTATTGCTCTACTCTGTTTGGCCACTTTTTAACTTGCTACAGCGAACTATACTGTACATTTATTTCGCAAAGTGGCATAAATACTAATAGCAATTGTCTATCCATTTGGACGGTAATATCCTATAAATTTTTTCTTGTGTATGTTTTATATTACACGACATACTTTACGATTTCCACCAAGCTAATTGAAAAATGTTTTGTTAAATAGATTTTCTAAAATACAGAATTCCATGTTATCAGATTTTATCAAATTAATTAACTATATTCACAGAAGTATATTCACAAATTATTTTTATCGCCAAATTTTGGTTTTATCTTTTTAGTATTTAAATATTTTTGTTAGCCTACGGTTTCCCCACGTATTGTTTAATATTTCCTTTGCACTTATTACACCGTCTAAGATGTTATGAGGTAATAATAGAGGACCGGCGGAAATCAGGGGTTAGGGAAACGAGAGTTCCCCTCAAGTAAACCCACTATCCAGCGGCGACGTCAGCCACGTTTCCCGTATGTGATAATCGTGAACGTCCCCGCCTAGATTACAACTCGGTTCACCAGGAAAAAGGCGATTGTTGTGGCCACTACACTACCATACCCCCGTCGAAGTAAATGAATAGGTAGGCCTATCTGTAAACTGAGCGACGCTGTAAAAATCTTAGTTGGGGTGATACATGTACAGAAACTGTAAAGCCGTCAAAATACAATAATACACCGATAGACAAAATACGAATGAATAAAAACTTGAATAAAAATGTAACTACAAATCCTTAAAACGTTGTCATGGAATGACTGTTACAGTAAATGTTACTTTTGTTTCCTCATATAATTAATTTATTGTGGTGCATGTTATTTACTTGCAATAAGTTTCTCTGTGGCCGTGGAGAGTTGCTCAGCTGCGGTGATCGCGGAGAACTGGTTGTGACTTCAGAAACCTGAACGACGGTTTCTCCCTGCGTTGGATCCATTTCTTTGTCGGATGAATCGTGGCGAAATGTACGACCTGTGAAGAAAGTAAGGACAGGTATTTTCCCCATTGGTATTGTAACACAATTAGGATATTTTACTTTTGTTAATTTATTTTCAATATATTTCGTTACAGGGCTTTAGTAGAATGAACTGTGTATCACTTATGAAGCATCACGAAAACTTCCAACCAAAGAAAATCACTCTAATTCGATTAAGTTGGATTTTCGATGAGACATAAATACAGAAACTAATTTTTACATAACTACAACGAAGCAATTTGAAGTAAAATAAAAAAATGGCAATGAAAAGGAAGTGAAAAGTACTGTTTCTAAGGATTATCATTTCGGATAAATACGGCTGTTTGATTTCATACGTAAAAAGTTAATTCCAAGCCGGCAAGGGAAAATAAAAATTCTAAGTGTTTTAACGTGTTACGTAAATTTTATTAAACAATACATGTCAGTGCGGGGCTACGGTCAGACTCATCGCCGCCCACCTAGGCGATACGGGCTCGATCTCTGGCGGGCTCGGTTCCAGATTTTTCGCATTTGAGAAGCGTGGCGGAAGTTGCCGTTCGCCATCAAGTTTTCTCGGGGAGCTCCCGTTTCCCCCCTCCCCGCCTCACTCATTCCATCGCTTCTCCACACTCACTTCACCTCATCCATTCTTCAGGTCGAAGGGCGACATGCTTGGCTTGCTAGTCGAGCAACCAGCGCATCCTTCACCCCGACATTCTCTCAAACATACTGCGACCCTGCCAGAAGGCGGGAACACGTGGTGGATTTAATTTCAAATAACAGTGTGAAAATGGAGGACAATATAGGAAACTGAATTAAGAACAAATTTGTAAGCAATGACAGAGTTTTTAACTTTATAGTTATTAAAACAAAACTCTGAAGTTAATAATGGCAATACAAGAATAGCGACATACGCATTATTTGTAAAATTTACATAGTTTTCTTTATTTTTATCTGATTATAGACAATTTTGTGTTCAAAATTACATTAATACTTCGCTGCATACAAACGAAAAAATAATGTTTCTTAGAAAATCCATTTTGTCTGTAGAAGTCAAGGAATATTTGAGCTAAATTTATAACAAGGTTTTTTTATTGTTAGAGATTTGGTCAAATTTTTAAAATAAATTATATTATTATTTTTTATTAAAAATAAGCATAATTTCTTTATAGTTATCTGGTATAACTAACAATTTTCATTAATTAATCATTAAAATACTCTCAACATCACGGAAAAAAGTTACGTACAGAAAAGCCTTAAACTGCAGTCATACTAAATTAACCAAATTTATATTTAAACACCTATGGCAACATACTATACGCATCATTTGCAAAAGTCTTATTTAAGGTAAAGAGCAATAAACCAACTAACAAGAATACAAATGTTTAACTGAAAGGCAGATATATATATATATATATATATATATATATATATATATATATATATATATATATATATATATATATATATATATATATATATATATATATATATATATATATATATACATATATATACACATCATGGTTTTAATTCACAGATTATTTTAAAATACTATATAAAATAAACTTAATGGAAATATGAAGGGGTTATTAAGAACGGAACCATTGGCTCGGAAAGGAAGAAAACTGAAAAGATATGGCCATGGCCTACAGACAGCAACTATTCCAGTATCTGTCATGAGTAATTTAAGAGAATCACGGAAATCCGAAATCATGATAGCCGGGCCGGAAATCGAACACGTGTCCTCCCGAATGTAAGAGAAGAAGTAACTGTAAAACAAAAATTGGTAAGTGCAACTGTGTATGCGTATAGGGCCTAACATAAAAAAAAAAAAACTAGCCTAAGATTTTTTGAAAAAATTATACTGACAATGTACAGTTAAAATAAATTAACCAGTGAGAATTTCTATCAATAATAGAATAACATAAAATGTTGATCACTCAAAACCAGCAAAAGAAACAATAAGACAGCGAAGAGTTAAACACCAAAAGAGACTTAAACTTTCTGAATGAACAGTTAAATAAATTATATAAGAAAGAAGTAAATTTAAAAACTTACGAAACGTTTTCGTCATTTTTTCCAAAATGATTTCTTGTAAAATTGTCTGTCAAAAGTCGTTTAATAAGTTACATATAGTGATTAAAATGAAACTAGTAATTAAAATTTCCTTATATCCTTATTTCAAGTACAAATACAACTCTACACCTTGTAATTGTACAGATACATACGTTGTATTTTTTACAAGAATGGCCATTTTAGCTTTGCAAGAATTTTCTCTAACTGGGTTCCCAAGGATTTTCCTTGTAAAAGTATAATAAAATGTTTACAGTGTATCACTATTGAAATGAAATCGCGTGTTATGTGATGTGTTGTAACGTAACTCCGTTCGGTAACTCACATTTGACTAAAACTTTTCAGTGACGTCAAAATTACACTAACAGCTTACATGTC
Source organism: Medauroidea extradentata (assembly GCA_003012365.1). Taxonomy (NCBI): domain Eukaryota; kingdom Metazoa; phylum Arthropoda; class Insecta; order Phasmatodea; family Phasmatidae; genus Medauroidea; species Medauroidea extradentata. The sequence goes on from PNEQ01071103.1 coordinate 14,787, forward strand.
TTACTTACTACAAGAATTATATTGGCGAGAAATTTTCACCCTTTTTCCCTCAAAACACATACAACTACAGCTACGGCGACAGAGTGCGGGTTAAAAGTGTTAGTTTTGGTTGTGCGAGCTATTTAAAGCACACGAAGTTCACAGAGAATATACACCATCTTCTTTGCGACGGGACGGGATAAAACAAACAAGCTTGTACGTAGTATTGCCTACGCACTAGGCTCTGTATCACAGAGTCCAAGCTTCTTGCGTTTTGCACGAAAACGGAAACGGCGGTTTCGTCAGACAGGAAACGGGGAAGGAAACTGCCATGGTCTTAGCTAGGAATAATCTCGGAATTTATTTGGAACTATTTCGATTAACCATAGTCGGAGCCGGGATTCGTACCCGGGTCCTTCCGAAAACTAATCCAACGTGTTAGCTTTGCGCCACCTCGCTCGGTATCACTGATGGTGTACGTAGGCTACAGCAACACCGGTTGTGCTACGATGCCACGAGCAATGGTACGCTACTTCTAACAAGCTTCCGGAATAGTTTTGCTATTAATAATCAAAGACAGATATAACAACACAATACGTAAAATTCTGTCCCTGGCGCAGATAGTGCATTCTCTGAATAAACTATGCATGCTGTAAGGTCATGCTACGAAGCTTTTTTTCACATTGGTGCAAAAAACTCAAAACTCTTTTAAATAAATTCTAAGTTCTTACGATGCACAATTCTGTGTACAAGTTTTGCAAAATAATGCGTCGTTCGTTCGCAAAATATTATCTTGCCTGATTTTGGCTTATTTTAATAACAACATTGGTTATAATTTGGGTGCAAATATCTGAAAAACTATGAGGTTTATTGCTACAAAAATGGGTTCAAATTATGATAAATTTGTAACAAAACAAAAAAGGAATTTTTTCGATATGAAAATTATGTTGCTTTAAAAAAAATTTTCCAAATTCACTTTAACACTGCCGGTCGAGGCCTTAACATCCAGCTGATTTACTAAGTGGTTGTTTGGTTACTAAACCAAAGCCGTGTTCTAGTTGGAAATTTTAGCAATTATTAATTTATTTCGCACAATTAGAATGCTATGGATTTTTTTCATTAAACTCCTTACTAACTAAAAATCAGTTATCTGTCAACAGTCTAATTTAATACACTGAATCAGTTCATATGCCACGTTAGAAATTGTAGACCAATCTAAATTAAAACTCGTACCACTTTGCGACTCCGCAAAATTTAACTTAATGAAAACCTGGCAATTTTGAGTCTTAAGTGCAGTGTTTTGAAATAGTATTTTTGTATTTAGTAGGTTGCAAATATCCTGTGGTTATATCTAAATGATTTCAAATATTTCGTATTTAGCAACCTACATCACAAAATAAAAATTAAATATGGTACTAGGAAAGAACATTTTAACACAATTAAGGGCCCAGTTTCACCAATCTCTCTTAAGCATTTAATAAGTGTTATAATTCTTTACAGACGTTGGTGAAACTGGCCCCAGGTAAATAAACAGTCTCATATATATTAACTGTCATGTTAAAACAATGTTTTACCTTCTTCGCTGTTGTGTGTCTGCAGTGAGTTGGGATTATTTCCCATTCTTGCATACTTGGATGAACTGGCTTGATTTTGGCCACTGCCTCTTGTTGTAAGTGCGTTATCCTCTCCTGACGGCGAAGGTTTGTGAACAAACATGAAATGAGTTGGATGTCTGGAATAAAACAACTCATAGAGAACAAATGAAACACTATCATTTGTGATTATTTTTCACCTTAAGCTCGTGTAAGGGCTGTAAACGAAATGAAAATAAATTAAAATGACTAACTTTTCAGTCACACACGTTTACTAAAGCCTAGTCCGTAGAATGCAGAGGAGTTGGTAAAGTCTGTTTACATTCAAAAGATCTTGTAATGTAATAACACATTATTTATATTAATGAACCTTATAGCCCTATTTTTTTCTATGATTGGAGCATTTTATTACTATCGAAGTGCTACACGTGTTATTAACAAGGAGTGCAAAACCAATGCTGACGGTCTATCTCTATGTGTGACCAAATTTAACGGCGCCATATTGCAGCCACGGTCGTAGAAGTACAGGTCTGGACACTAGCCTATCGACCAATGCTACGGAGTTGACACCGTTATGCCACTAGCAATGAAGTGTTGTTTTAACATTGCAATATAACGTCGTACTAGCAGTTCTCCTAGCAGCTCCGACACGAGTTTGCTCCTTGTAGTCCCATTTGCACAATGTTAAAACAACCCCAGAGTGCCAGTGGCGCCAATCAGTCATAACGGGGTCAATTTTCAACTCCAGTGTCCAGACCTGTTTCTCTATGGCCGTGATTGCAGCCCATAACATGCAGTGTACTATACCAATGTTTCCTTATTTAAAAAAAAAAAAAAAAAAAAAAAAACATTTTCCCCACCCCCGCAAACATTATTCCCAATATTCGCCTGCAACACGGCCTGCAATCATGGAGGTATTAGTCTATGGAGTGGCAGCTGCCGTACATTTCAATAGTTATCATGTGAAGCCGATCATTTTCGAACATTTTCGAACTGCGCATGCGCAGGACGTTATTTTTCACGAGTCGCCATATTTTGGGTGGCAAAACAATAGCAGAAAACATTGTAATTATGTAATTTTTTACAAAAATTCGCACAAATTTTCTATTTGATTCGTACACAACAGTTTACAATTGCTTCAGAAATATAAAAAAAAAACCTAATTAGCTCTCGCTGTGTGTATGTACTTTATAAACTTGATGAATTTAAATAAAAGTTTCTTACCTGTTAAAAGATAATCCTCCGCAACGATCGAATATGTTTGTAAGGCCAAGAACTGCACAAACTTTCACCATAATGTGTAGTTAACAAAAAACTAAAACATTTTCATTCAGCTCAATGCTATATTTACATGTTTTTGCCACCACTAGTTCTATCCTTGTCTTTAAACGTCGTCTGTTGGCCGGCTTCAAATTTGCTCAAAGGCTTCTACTCCATAGACTAATACCTCCATGCCTGCAATATGTCAGCTTTCAATTTGATCATGTAACAAAAGAGCAGCGTAACAGTCTATTTCTTTTGTAACGTCTTTGGCTACTATCACGGTCGTAGAAGAACAGGTCTGGACACTCGCATGGAAACTTGACCCCCTTGTTGTTTGGCTGTAGTTCACCAAGTTACCGACAATATTGTGTTTTACTGGCGCTGATGTTACGACGGTCGGACTAAACTCCGCCCACTTCCTTTCCGCTAAGATAAACAATTTATCAAAACGTATTTTTTATCAATTTATGAAATGCTTTCTTCGCTCACAAATTTAATAATAGGCTCTAGCAATCTTTATTTACTTTATAAATTTAACAATGGAAAAAAGTTGACGGAGTTTGAGTCCGACCGCCCGGAAAACAGCGCCAAAAAATACGGCATTCTCGGTAACTTTACGAACTACAGCCAAACAACAAGGGGGTCAAGCAAAATACATTGTTAGCTAGGCGAGTGTCCAGACCTGTTCTACGACCGTGGCTACTATCGGCGTGATCTGAAAATACCAGAAAAATTCAAACTCTAATATATATGTTGTCTATGGTGACAAAGAACAGTAGACGAGATCGCAGTCATAGAAAAGGGAGTAGCCTTAGAGCAACGAGCTATATAGTTAACATAGAGAGGCGGAAACGCTTCTAAAGTGAAGCCCAATTGAACGGCTGTTTTGACCCCAGAAAACATGGCGAACAGCAGTGTGGTCATCATTATGTTAAAAATTCGTCATTATGTTTGCATAAAATCCGTTACTTTGTAACTCTACTATATTCCCGCTAAAAACAGGAAAAAATTCCAATAATAAATATAATATATTATACTGTAATAATTTTTAAATTAGCATAATCGCTCTCGTCTCTCGACCGGAAATACGAGTCCGCCATTTATCTAGAGTCAAAATACCACTTTCAATTGGGCTTCACCTTAGAGCCTTGGAGATTGCTGTTTCCGCCCCTCTACGTTTACTATAGCTCTTTGCCTTAGAGTAAATATAGAGAGTATCCTCTATACAGCTGCCTAAGAAATTGTATGTTCAACATGTGTCACGTGACTTTAGTGAAATATGTGCGGGAGATTTGAAATAACATTGAGAGCCAATATAATAATTGCTTAGTAATCACAACTATGTTGGGTTATTTTGGTCTCTTATGAATATATGAACTAAAGAGAGCGTACTACCATATCATCGCATAGTATAATTGCACAGAAATTTCAGAACAACAACTGTGAACAATGTTTGCCCATGGAGGTATTAGTCTATGGAGTAGAAGCCTTTCAGCAAATTTGAAGCCGGCCAACAGACGACGTTTAAAGACAAGGATAGAGCTAGTGGTGGCAAAAACATGTAAATATAGCATTGAGCTTAATGAAAATGTTTTAGTTTTTTGTTAACTACACATTACGGTGAAAGTTTGTGCAGTTCTTGGCCTTACAAACATATTCGATCGTTGCGGAGGATTATCTTTTAACAGGTAAGAAACTTTTATTTATATTCATCCAGTTTATAGAGTACATACACACAGCGAGAGCTAATTAGGTTTTTTTTATATTTCTGAAGCAATTGTAAACTGCTGTGTACGATTCAAATAGAAAATTTGCGCGGTAAAAAATTACATAATTACATTGCTTTCTGCTATTGTTTTGCCACCCAAAATATGGCGACTCGTGAAAAATAACGTCCTGCGCATGCGCAGTTCGAAAATGTTCGAAAATGATCGGCTTCACATGATAACTATTGAAATGTACGGCAGCTGCCACTCCATAGACTAATACCTCCATGTGTTTGCCACGTTACTGTTTTCCTTAACACAACTGTTTTTAGTAAAAAGTAAATATTAGCTACATACTTGATATAGGGTTTTGAACCGAGATCTTGGTGACACCACATGACTAAATATATATTCTGGAAGGTACGCCACGAGTTTCAAACATCACGACTACATTTTTACGCCAAGAAAACATAAATGAACAGCACCAAACTCTCGAGACCATGTTGGACACACATTTGTGACGTCATGTTCCCTCTACTATATATTACCTCTATGGCAGTAGCACAATACCGCACCAAAATGCATGCTTCTTCCAAAAGAAATAAAATATCTAATGGAATTTAGGCTAAATGATTCTAAGTAAACGATTGTAGAGAGTAATTGGATATTTATAAATATTTCATTCTGTTGATTCTCTGTCGAATTGTCTATCTGCATTTATGTTGCATTCGAAATATTTAACATAAATAGAGAATGCAAAAGAAAATACGGAAAAGATATTTGTTTGTATGTCTTAACTTTAAACAAATATTTTGCCTGTGATAAGCACGTATAGATTTTCTTCGTTTAAACTATTTTACTGCTGTGGTTGTGATGGAGGGGGGGGGGGGATGGAGGTCGAACACTAGGAAGCTGAACGATGCGGAGAAAAGAAAGTTATGTCCATACTCCCTACCACAACTATTATGGAAGACCGAGCCGTTGCACTGTAGCTGATCAAAGCGTACAACGGTGCCTTTAACATATTAATGCTTTGTTCTTTCTCGTAACGATGACAAAGGTATTCTGCCCATGTCGCGTGAATAGTTTGTGTGATAAGTCAGAAATTATAATCAAATTCACTGTTGCCAAGTGAAATTCCCTACCACGACGAATGCTACAGCATTCAAGTGTTCATGGTACATGCGAGAACAATTCTTTTGTTCACTTCAATGTCAAAAATCACTTTCTGAAGACTTTCTTAACCGTTCAACATCATGCTGCATACAAACACGAATTGTGGAAATTATATTGGCGAATATTTGTGTTCGTAAACGATGGTGACATTATGCAAAATCAATACATTAACTCCATTAAATCTAGGCCAACCTGAAGGTTTCTCTCTCTTCTTTAAAATAAGTTTGTATATCCACCTAAATTAAATCATGACATCTGAAATTCGTACTTACAATTAATACATTTAAATTAAACATAATTAACCAAATTTGTACGATGTTAATAACACTTCATTTCTCTTCAACACCCACCTTTTGAAGATTCGGCAAAATGTACGTATTGGATATTAGTATAACTATATGGATATTGTTTAAATAGTGACCATAAATTAATGCTTCCGTCTCGCACACGTGTTAACACTTTCAGGTCAATACGCGTGGCTTTCAAAGCAAGTTAGAGCCATTCGTCTGTATACTCGTCTGTAGGAACATTGGGTCTATTGGTCTCTGTATTTCCAATCCACCACTGTTCCGTTTGTCTATCCATCGTTCCTTACCGTGTTATCCATACCAGTTATGTTACAACGTGGGGATTTTAATCTATCAGTGCGTGTTGGTAGGACACTTCATAATGTATATAATATATCGGTGGTCATTTAAGGATATTTCGTTATTGAAAATGGGAGGGTTTGGTCTACTAAAGAAACGTAAGCATCCTGCAAAAACTACCATGAATTTTCACGGATATTTAACTTTTTAGCGAATATTAATTTGCTTAATGAAGCTAACAAACGACATTAACATCCTAGTTTATTATTAACTATGATTTTCTTCTCGTTATTAATATCGCACGAAAACAACATTGGTATATAGTATCAAACTCCTACCTATCAAAATATGTTTACAAGTACTTCCTAGGCAGCGATTTCCGTGCAACAGGTTGTAGGGAATCCTCCACATATGTTTGTACGCATTCTCGCACACAATTTTTCCTGGGAGCTTCCAACAGAGCTGGCAAGGAACATTCTGTCTCAAAATAAGTAAGTGCCACAAGCGATATGGCGTAGTTTTATTTAACTCGTTTTCTCTTCGGGTTATCAAGGTTTCGGAGTTGTTTACTTAATGTTGCTGTTTGGTTATACTGAAATTTAGTAGCCAATTAAAAAAGTTTTGAAGAAAATGACACGTACTTAACGTTGTATTTACCATTTGCAAACATACAAATAAGATTAAAATAAAAGTATCTCTGGAAAAACAATATTTTGTAGAAATCACTATTTCAAATTTCCTGTTGCTATGTTTACATTTACGTGCGCGCCTCGAGAGCTGGGACCAAAACAGCAATGAAAAGCTTCCTAATATCGCATCCGATAGTTGATATATTCAGTAACTCTACAGTGATACGTAGTCTTAGCATACCTGCCAGGCACCCCTACAGGGATCACCCTGGTTTGGTGGACGACAGGTTGGCCGCGTTTTTCGTGGCAGATGAGAGTTCCGGTCCAGTCTCGACCCTCCTCAAGCTCTTGTGCATTGAAGTCACTCTCCTCCAGGCTGCACTTGCTACGCAGGTTTGTGCCGACACTCAGTCCCAGGACCTCCGCAGTGCTAGTGTTCGCGTACTGAGCACAGGAGACAGTAGCCATATGATCACTAGAAACTCTACTGCATGCACAAGCAGAAATCTAGCGGCTTTAACTTTCGGGAGTGATAAGGAACTGTGGATTAGTCACGTTACAACTACCGTAAAGAAATTAGGGGGAGGGAGATTTTGAAATTTACTAAAATTTAAAATTATGAGGGACTTAAAAGGGACTTACTTTATAAGAAAACGTCCAACATACACATTTTAATAACTCATGATTTGGAGAAAAAACAGGAAGGCAGATAGCTAGATAGTACCTACTTAACGTCTCGTTGACATAAATTACATTCTTGACGAAGCCGGTGGCGCAGATAGACAGTAAACGGGAAGGAATCGGCCACGGTCTATAGTTAGGAAATATCCCAACGTTCGCCTGTAGTAATTTGGAGGAAAACATGACAAACAGATACACACGCCCGCGCGCGCGCGCGCGCACACACACACACACACACACACACACACACACACACACACACACACACACACACACACACACACACACACACACACACACACACA
>PNEQ01071104.1:0-22684 GCA_003012365.1 Medauroidea extradentata
GGGGGGGGGGGGGGCTATCACCCCTTCGTCGCCCCCCCCCCCTTGGAGACGCCCTTGCACATGTGTATATGCATATATGTGAACACACACACACATATACACACATATAAATGCAAAGCCGCTAGTTGAGTTGACTTTGCAGCAGGATAAGTAGCTATAGCAGTCCACTCTAAAAGCAGTCTAAAGTTTGCCCCTGCCTCTAACAGCGTCTTCGCCTGGGACTTATTTAATAGTCATGTAACCGCTACTTATTCCTATTACGTCTATCTGCAAAAAGAACACAAACTCGAAACTTAGTCTTAAAAATTCTGCACAATTGTTAGAAACATTTTTGGGTCTCTCAAAGTTGCTGAAAACTGTTTTCTTTAAGACTGGTGAAACTGCGGGATTTCCACAGGAATTCGTAAAGTGCAAACCGAGATTCATGCGTTGGCCTTTATTTTATACAACCCAAAATTATATTTTAGTGTCAACGCTTTAAATTCCCACAGGAAAAAGATTACAACAAGGAAAACCCTGGACGCCAGTTTGGCGCGCTGTAAATAGGGGCGATATGCTTCCCGTTGAGCGAGGTATTCTGGCTCTAACAGCTCCACTGTTCCCAAGAGTCAATTGCGGAAATTTGAAACCGGTACACAATATTCCTAAGAGACTTGGCACGTGATGACGCCGACAAGACGCGATTCGTTCATTCAGTTCTATTCTATTCTTGCGCTGGATGCAGGGAGGTAGACGATTAGCGAGTATAGTCACATCTCTCAAGAGTTCACCGTAGTTTGTCAGCATCTCAGCCTTATCTCCTCTCTCTCTCTCTCTCTGCCGGAGTAAAGCAAACCTACGCTGCTTGGTATGCCAGCCAAGTCACGTGGTAGTTCTCTCATGTAAAGGGAAAGAGGAAAGGAACCCATAGCCTGCAGCATCGTATGTGGAGCTCTGGTTCTTTAAAATCTTGTATTTAGTTAAACTACACCAATACTTAATTTGTCAAATAATAAATTTAAAAAACTCAAGAACGACATACAGAATTTCATGGCTAGTGTTCGGGAAATTTCGCGTTTTGTTTCAACCACTAGCTAGAATACCAGCAACTGTTACTTTCCGCCATCACCTTCGCAATTGGCTTTTGACTTCGTTAACACCTCCTGGACTGGGCCAATAATATAAATACAACTAAACGTGTTCCATATCACTGTACAGTCCATACCGTATAAATTTTACATATCATAAAAAAGTAGGACATTGTAAATACAAACGTTATACAGGGTGGCCATAAAGTCTATGTACAATTACAAACATTCATAACACAAGAACCATAGCAGTTAGAGATGTGGTGTTTGCTCCCGTAACTTGCAAATTTTGACTTTATCACGTCACTGTGGGAAAACTGTGAGAGTTAAAAATTTTTACGAGTGGAAAATGGCATCGTCCGGTAGGATTCCCGTTTGCGAAAATCCGGGTCAACGCCTCCGAGAATCGAACCCTGGTTGCCTCGGCAGGAGGACCCCCCGCTGTTACAAACGCGGCGTTTTTAAGGCAGAAAAGAAAGATGTACAATTACCATGCAGAAATACTTATCATGTCCTTCAGTCGTTTTCAAACCATGTTCTAATATCTTCGCCTCACGTTTTGTTATGAAGCGAGCGAGGAGCGACAGGACGGGACGGCATCTCCCTGGGCGGCGAGAGGTCGTGACTTCACAGTTGGGTGAGTCCTTTTATTAATACAATTAGTTACATCTATTATTAAAACTTCTTGAACTTTCCTCATACAGTAGTGTATGTGTTACAATTTATCAGTACTTATGGTCTTACCCCTTATTTGTACTGTCTTACTATAATAATACATTTTTTTAAAGCTGAAATGAGTGCAGATGTCACAAATCTGCCAGTCAGTTTTGTATAAAATTTAATTTTGCCTTAATAGCTTTTTTTTTTTCAGACGATACGTTGTATGGTTTCGATTAACAACTTTACTAACGAAAATTTCATTAATAAAAATTAGTTAACGTGGCAAACACATCTATAACAGAACTGCCAAATCGAGTGTTGATATCTGCTCTCGTTTATGCTTAAAAAATAATTATCGCGAAAACAGTGGGATTTCAGGAGATCATGGCCTTGATTTCTTATTTTAATATTTGCTAAACAAAATATTAGTTCAGTATGGATTTAGAATATAAGTCACGTAACGCAGCCGATTTTGTAGTTGATTTTGTTATTTATAAATACAAGTTAAAAAAAATTCAGGTTTACAGTTTCATAATATAAAATATCTAAAAATATCGTACCTCATGTACATAAAACTTTGCATATTTTAGGTACCATGGAAATTCATCATTGCTATGCAGTTAAAATACATATTTTTTACTTCGACGCATATCAATGTTTCGCTGTAGAGCCATAAACAGATTTAATCCTTTTGGTTTTAAGTTTTTTTAGGGTACCACATGGAAATTATTTCACGTTTCAATCGAATTAGTTATCGCTCTTCTGTTACAGTAATATCAAATACCTGTTTATTGACAATTTAGGTTATACCATTTAATTAACGTAATATAGTCACAAATAAATATTTTTCTCACCGTAAGTGCTTTTTAAGTAATTTATGTGTTTTTAACTGATTTGTTGAAAAATTGGTTTAACAACAAGGAAAACTATTTTTTGGTCGTTTACAATAAGTTGAAATTCCAAATCGTCAGAATAGGACATTCTATTTCTGAACGTCGGTTTTAAATATCTCAGAAGTCGGTTTATACTTGTAAGAATATATTGGAAGAAACTATTTGGATTTGGATAGACGTTGTAGCTTTTGAAAAATGGATTTGAATTTCAGAAAATGTTACTCAGCGATCACAAATATTTTTTTTTAAATTGAAGTTGTACGACTGATTTACTGTTGCTAGTTATATAAACTTGAAGAAAGAAAGAATCAACTTTATTTGTATGACTTTATTAAAAATCTATTCGAAACCTAGTAAGCTTAATTAACGATTCTTTTAACGAGCTGCAAAGGCACCATTGGAGAATACTGTAACGAATTTTTATATTTGAAATGAGGACGTGTTCAGTCTGTTCCGTTGGGTATTCGTATGCGGAATGAGATTTCTAGCTGTGCAAACATATTTTAGGGGATCGCAACAGTGACATGAATTTTTAAGCATTCTTTTGATGTCTCATGAAATTTTCAAGGCGGATGTGGCAGCACAGTTACTTGGACGCTGTGACGCACTCTCTGCGAAGTGTTGCATGCCTCATGAATAGAACACGGTGTGTGAAGAAACTCCGCATATCCTAGCACCTCCACAACGTCATACAAGATACATTCCGCCACGCCATCTGGAGGGGGGGGGGGAAATACAAGTATGAGAAATAAGTCAGGATTTGAAGCTTATTTGAAAGTAATGAGGCCGTTAAATACCACGGACGGAAGATATGTTTGGAGTGAGCAGGTGACTTATGTCAGCTCTGTGTCTTTATATATATATATATATATATATATATATATATATATATATAAAACAGGGTTTACCTCGTTTTGAACCGCATTGTAATGGGCTGAAAATACACGCTTTGTTTTGGAGAAATTGTGTCTGGGCCGTTCGGGATAAAATTAGCACTGCAAATTTACATTCTGAAAAATATGACTATAGCCGCTACTGCATATTATTCTACATTAACAGTAGTTCCCTTACTGCTTGTACTGTTGGCAGCAATTAATAGAGACTTGAAAAATGTGCGTTTTCTTTTGGGCACTAGCTAAAATTCCAACAACGGTATGTTTGTGTAACTTTCGCAGTCGGCCGTTGACTTATTTGACACCTCCTGGAAGTCTCTGAGCCAATAATGGAAATGTAACTAACACAGACTTATATCACTTTAACAGCGAGCAGCTAATTAAGATCTGCTGTCTGCTTCAGTTCACGGATATTCTTGCAGGCTAGCCTACAGGACACTGAAACCGCGAATTTTTTCCTTCTTTAGCGATTTGCCGAATATAGTCATATTTATTTTCCTACTTAAATACAACAATGCTGAAATAAAACCAACTCAACTCGACAGACTTACGTTTGACATAGTTAATAAACTTTTTTTATCTAACTGTAAATTATCCTACCGACTGCACAATTTATCTTACACGCGCAAACATAAAGTGACGTGTCCAGAGAGGTTAGACATATCCCTTCGTTAGCCGTTACGCGCGGAAAGATACGAATTAGTTGAAAATAGAACATTTGCAAGGCATTCTTGAGTACTCTCTTTAACTAACTCTAATCGCCTATAACACATTTCCAGTTCTTTAATTTACGAAGAGAAAACGCATTTCACATTAGGGTTGTTGGGTTCTTTCATAACATTAAGGACCACGTGCTTTAAGGGGGTTGTTTCCTAGATATAATGGCTTTATGCTCGTCTTTTTGTATGACTAAATTTTGACATTCGGAGACAATCATTACTTACATCAACGCTTAAAGTGTACAGGTTTGTATGTTTAAGACTGCTTATTATCGGCCATAATTTCTGATGTGAATCTGAAATATTTAAATAGTTAATTAATCTGTAATTACGATCTTACAGATGTTAAAACGTTTTATACTACCTTACTTTGACTTTGTTTTTAAATAATTAATATGAAAGTTATGTTACTAATAATTAGGCATGAAACACTAAGTCCACTTTTTGTCAAAATTTATTTTTTCCGTAAACGTGACCATATTTTTTAAGTACTTTGTAGTGGCATACAACACAAACTCAGTGTTATGTCAAAAATTTTGTTTGTGGGCACAAAATAGCTGGATTCACTAGTGAATCACACACTTCATTCAAACTGCTCTTCTGAAAAATGTTATTTTTGTGACATAGTGTCCTATGCCTCAGAGGTACAGCATTTTAGTTTAACCCATGACTTTAAGAAACCTATCACCTTGAGGCCTAAGTGGGATTTATTTCTCGTCGACAGCGAGATCATTAGAGATGGTGATACAATATGACACAAGGTCACGAAATGGGTTAGGAATCGACCATGGCCTATATATTTCTAATTTACGAGAGGCTCTCGTCCTTTTCGTGTGGGCAGGACCACTATGTATATATGCAGCCCAGCATAACACATTTCATTCTGCTGTATCATTTATGACCATTAATACTAGTTTGGTCGAGATTTCAAATTAGGTTTATTAAATACCGTTCATAAAATAGAGTTTTTGTTGGCTACTTTCAAGGGATAAAGAGTTGGACGAAACTCACATTTTGATACGAAATTAAACAAGTGTAATCGAGAGTTGTGGTTTTAGAATGGTTTGTAAATGGCTGCAGAAATTAGACGTACCCAATAAATAATTCCCATGTAGTTTTTTTTTAATGTCATGTGGTTTATACGATGTTTCAACGATAAACTTGCTTCCAGTTTTGTATAAAATGAACCATGGTTGCAAACAAGATTGGGGAAAGTGGCCCTCTCTTCCCCTCTCCGATTCACTATATATTTGAACAGTGGCGGATCCAGCATTGCGTGAAGGGGAAGGGTGGCTATGCCTTAAGGGCGTTCAAGTGCGGTAAAGTCATAATTTTATATTTATATAAAATAGTGTTAGTTTTGTAGACGATACTTGTGAGTACAGTTTCCTCTTACGAAACAATTTTAGCTCGCGTAGTTTTCTCATAACTGTGCGTTAAAGTCAAAATTAGCACGTTCTGCTGCCACGCCAGTAGTGAAAACCAATTGACTTACGTACGTGAAATTTTCGCAGTGAAATAACATACCATGGGCTATGTAATAAAACATTTGAAAAAGTCCCACGAACTGTTTTTTTTATTTAAAAAATTGACTGAATTGGTAACTTTTTTCTGTATTTTTGCGATTTTTTTAAAATTCAAAATATTATGTTATGGTTTTTTTTATGTTTTATTGCATAGCTAATGTGATGAAATTTAACAGTGAATTATTTTGTTTAAATATGGTCAGTTGGTTTTCACTATTTGCATGGCAGTGTAACAAGCAAATTTTGACTTTGACGCCCCGTTATGAGAATACTATGAGGGCTACAATTGTTTCGTACGAGTACAATGTACTCACAAGTTTAGTCTACAAATCTAACAATATTTCATAAAAATACAAAATTATGCACTTATCGCGCTTGAACACCCTTAAGGCCCCCGCCTAGCGCTCGTGTATGTGAGTGAGGCACGGCGCCAAGGGCGATGTTGACCGGCTCATCTAGCGCGGTGTCACCTCTACCGCAAGGCATTGACACGGCGTGCAGTGGTATCGTAGATCACATAGCCGGACCGACACTTTCAATGGTGACAACATTTTTATTGGTGGAAATTTTGAGCAAAGTCAAGTACACATTTCTTTCGAAGTTTCACACAAATCCCGCGATTGGTTGTTTATATATAATTGATTGAAAATTCCATTTTAGCCTTTTTAAGGAGCTCGCAAATTATCTTTTTAACTAACGAGATTTTTAGAAATCACCATGCCATCGTCGTTTGAAGTGTTTGTTCTTTTCGTAAATGCACACATTAAAAACACAACGAGAAGTTTCTTAAGAAAAAAAATTCTAGCACGCTGCAACGCTGTATGGCCGTCTCAAACACCATACTTTGGTGCGTGCCATACACTCGAAGCTTCTATCCGTGCCGATTTGTTTAGTTAACTGTCGTAGTTACTTTTTAGTCGCATTAAGTTTCTCTTTCAACGCGGGATTCCAAAGACATACGTTTGTACACGTTGTTTGAAGATCTTTGACTCTGAAACTGTTTGCTGAAACAGTTTTATTACATCGTTCTCGAGCGTTCTGAAGCGCAGAAAATTACTCATTATATAAAACGGATTAAATCTTATGCGGCATTTTATTCCACCATGATTCTCTTTTTCGAAGACGTAGTCGTTCTTGGGCCGTTGCAAGCTTTGTAAGAAAGTGCCATTCTCATAACTTCCCCAAGAAAGTCTTAATGAAGATATGCTTAATTAAAACAACTTAAAAAACGGAAACAATTATAAGTATATCATAGATTAAAACTCAGTAATTATGAAGTTATAGCATTGCTGACTCTTAATTTGAAATGAATGACATCCACTGGGCATTGTATGTTACAGAATCACCTTTGTATAGTAGGTATGATTACTAAATGTCGGAAAATTTTTCAGTACATCAGAAAACTTAAAAATATATATATATTTATTGGAATAACGTAACAGTTTGAAAATATGTAGTTTCGAATCACGTATTTTTGATGACGCTTTCCTGTTGGCTGCTTGAAGTATCGATCTGTGTAACAAGTACGGCTGTTTTTTGGTCCGACGTTTTGCCCTCGTTAAATTAAATTAACTGTTAGATGCAAAATAATTATATGCACTTTACACACACAGCAGAATTGCAGTTAGATACAATATGAAAAATTAAATAGTCACGAATGTTGAGTGATGTGATAGTAATTAAATGTGGTATATTTCAGCAGTGGCGGCTCGAGGGTTGTTGGCAGGGAGGGCGCGAATTGCCGAGAACTGTACAGTCGTGTGAACGCGCAGCCATATAGTAATGATCATGAAATATATACTGGGTACTTATTGTGTTGTGAACAGTCAGTAATAAGCCACACCTATATAACAGCGTGTCAGTGACTGTAGCATCAACTAGCGTACAACTATATACAGTTCTCTGCAACTTGTGCCCTCCATGGCAACAACCCTAGAGCTGCCACTTCATTTCAAGTTACAAGTTTGTTGAGGTTAGAAAGTTTGTTGAGTTTATTATGTTTCGTAGTGCAACCTCGCAAACATAAATTGTTTGAAACACGATCAAACTTGGCTACCGAATGTATTTAAGGCCATGCCTGGTAGTTTTGCAGTGATTTCGAAAATAATGTTTCCAAAATGAACTAATATCTCTATCACAAAATCGCTACATTGTTTTGTCACTAATACATCAAAGTTTCTATCTGAATTTTTCCGTTGCAATGAACACAATGGATTTTTAGATTCTTGCACCCAAAGTATCACATATATTTTAGCATGAAAATGAGCCAAAATGGCACAAAATATATTTTTTTTTACTGGCAAACGACTCATTTTTTTTAAAGCCTACATATAATTGTGCATAATATGACTTCACACGCTCTCAATTTTTTTCAACCCATTTGGTTGAAAACTTTTTGAGTTTTTTGCACCAACGTGAAAAAAACTACCGGGCATGGCCTTAATTGAACGGGTTAAAGACCTCTAGTGTGACCGTGGGTTCAAGACAGTTACAAGATACAATTTACGGTTACGCCTCATTATGTAGTTTATTCTATTAACCGTCTGCTCCGTTTCTAATATACTTGCTGTTGAAGAGACTTTACGCCCTTCTTACATTGAGTTATGCGGGGCACACTGGGAGAATTGTTTGACTTTAACAAAATTTACATAGCGTAACCAATTAATTATTTTGTTATTGGCGAAATATTACTTTTTGCTGAAACTTTATTACTTTGACGCTTTTGTTTTGTCCCACAAGAGTAACATTTGGTCAGCACAACTATTTGCTTTGCTGCGCATAGATTTTATTATATATATATATATATATATATATATATATATATATATATATATATTAGACCTATTGAACTGATAATCGCACATTAGTACACATTGCCAAGACTGAACGTTGGCGATTAACACTCCACAATTTATCAAAACGTATTTTTTATCAATTTATAAAATACTTCCTTCGTTCACATTTTTAAAGAAAAGTCTCCAGCAATCTTTATTTACTTTATGTGACTCCGTACGTCTGTAATTCGCCAAGGCAAGTGGGAGCAAAATCATCCAATCACAGACGATGTAACAGAGCTACAGACGTGCACAAAACGCATTGAAACCAAATGTTGCAAAAATCCTTTCGCCATAAAATCGTTGCTCTAACCATATGTCAACTACTTAGTGAAACCAGCTTACAGTGGCTTCCATTTTTATTTTTTTATTACTATACAAGGTTTTATGCCATGTCATTTTTTGATTCTTACAAATAAATGATATATTTACTGTTTCGGATAGTTATACTAAAAATGTGTTTTCCGTGGTCAGCGTTAACATTTACTATTTGCCGTCTGATGTTCATGTTGATGGTAAGAATTAACTGGTGTCTAGTAACTTTTGAAAAATTTAAGAAGTTCACGATACGAGAAGAAACATTGTAAGAGTTTTATCTTGCTGGCTTTTGTTTTCTTTACTATGTTGAGGAAACTGCAATTTTTACCGTTTTGTTATCGCTGTGTGAAGAGCTTCGTGGAGGGACTGAAGAACGAGATAGCCACAAATTGGCACAGGCTATAATTTTTTTTTTTTTTCGGTTAAGCTGTCTTGAATTTTGCGAAGATTTATATACAGTAGTATCTCCCCCTCCCCCCAAATGTCTTTATCTTTGACCCAATTCTCCATAGTGGTGATGTTTCGTATGAATTGTTATACGTAACAAACGCTGTAGATAGCAACATTGGTCAAAACTGACTTTGAACTTGCAAAAAATGCTTTAAAGATTCAGCCTAAATTTGATACATATGAAATGCCATATACTGTTAGTAGAGGTACGTCAATTTCGCGGATTCATCTGGAAGCAGCCTAAACTTTTCAATCCTGTACACCCACTGGGCACAATCGATTATCTATTGGCTTATAACCGTACAAGCAGGTAGAAAGCAGTAGCACTTTGCATTATTTCCTAATTTACTACTGGCTTGCAGTAGTCAAACGCGTTTCGTAACAGCCGCCAGCAAGTCACAGATAAGACAATGAAGTATATATAATTTGCGTTCAACCTGACCTGGAATGTATCTGCGAAATTTACGTACCTCTAACTGTTAGGAATGATATATTCCTTCTGTGTAAATATGGGGGGGGGGATGTTAAGTTAACTGTGATGATTTTAAAACTGTTAATTACTTCGTATGTGAATAAGCGAAACAAATTAATTATATTTTGCTAGTTTTTACATACGAAAATCTGCCAAATGAATTTATAGACGTAAACTGTTTGTTTGAGGTGTCTACAAATGTGACGCTGATATTTCAGGAGCAGCAAGGAGACCGACTTAACCCCTTAAAAACGTAAAGAATCAGTTTAATTTTTCGGTAGTTATTACTTCATCTACGGGAAGGAAACACGTTTCTTGTTTTATAATATCTCTTAAAGAAAGTTTTGAGAATCAAATAAGGTTTCATTGATAATTTTGACTAACGAAACGTAATGGTTTTTTACTGTTGTACGTGCACTCAACTTATCAACGCTGACCAAAATTTCAGTTCTCTCTCACCACTAATTTAATAACGTTGAACTGGCCTACACATAGCTTAAATAAAGGCCCAGGATATTTCATTTTTTCATCACCTTTGTATCCAGTTTCACTCTTCTGATTTTATTAATTTGAGGGAAGTACTTACAGCCAAAAAAGTTAAAACTCAGTTTCAAGCGAGGGATGTATGTGAGCAGATATATATCATCATTCATTTTAAGCAAATTAAACATATTTGTATTAACAAAATACGTCGTTCACGGTATAAGTGTATACAGGTATATTAAGGGTGACATCTGTCTGCGTTAGAGGCTTAGAAGAGACAGAGCTATAAGGTCGACCTTGAAGCGCGCTTCATATGTCGCATCGCCTCAACGAGCCAAGCGATGAACCAGCATGTAAGATTCCCTACTATTCATTTTTACTATGGAACTTTAATACACGGTCTACATAAATGTTTATCACCATGTTTTTATTTTTATATTTGTAACAGGTTTTATTTTAGACTCAAAATCTGACTAAATTTTGCTCTTGTGAACTATTTTATCTCTCACAGTTTTCGCATAGTGGCTCGTTAAAGTCCAAATGTTCATGTTTCCGTTTTAAGGACTAAAACCATTTCATGTATAAAACTGAAAAAATTCACAGTGAATAACAATGTTGTAGGCTACAAGTTCAGCTGTTAAAACGAACACTACATCGTTCAAATATAAAAGTATATAGTTCACCATGTTAGCTCCCCTAAAGAGCCATTACGCAAAAACTATGAGAGATAAAAAATTTCATAAGCCCAAAATGTAGTCACATTTTGTGTCTAAAGAAAAAAAAATTCTGGTAAAAATATAAAATTAAAAAATTGATGATAAAAATTGCTGTGGACCGCGACCTTAAGGGGCATGGGCGCGAGTTTATTTGCATTTAACGACAAGTATTTTTAAAACATAATGGGAACAGATATCGTAAAATAGCTTCGTAACTTTGTTGTGGCTGATTTAAACTGCATACTCTAATTTTGTCGAGTCAGAAGACTGCAAAATAGTTGCTAATTTAACGAAATTTCCTTTTAATTGATAGATTAGCTCTACTAATCATACAGTTTGTCTCAAAAAATTACCTTGCATAGTAAAACCAATTTGCAAAAAAAAAAGTTACGAAGCAATTTTACGTTATCGACTCTCGTATGCATTTTAAATAATAATTCTCTCGAAAACCGAGCAACTCGGGCCCAAGCCCTTAAGCAATTATCGTATAATTTTACTAAAGTCTGTAGAAAAGTTAACTGCGCGTTTCCATCCGAGTTTCGCATACGTCCTGAATCACGGCTATGTGAAACGCCGTTTGAGGCTATCTTGGCTATGTTATAAACAGTGTTTTTACAAGAGCATGGTGTCTTGTGACGCCCGCCTACTGGCCGTGTGTTAGTGTGAGTGAGGCACGGCGCCAAGGGCGATGTTGACCGGCTCATCTGCTGCGATATCGCCTCTACCGCAAGACACTGAAACGCCGTGCAAAGATATCGGTTATCACTCGCCTCACTGACACTTTCAGTGGTGACCACATTTTTTATATTTTTTATTTGTACCAGATATTTTTTTTTATTTTAGACACAAAATGTGGCTAAATGTGGCTCTTATGAAATTTTTTTTATCTTTCATAGTTTTCGCGTAATGGCTTGTTAAAGTCATATATTGCATGTTTCCGTTTTAACGACTACACTGAAACCAACTGATATACCAAACTCAAAAAAAATCACAATGGATAAAGATATTGCAGGCTACAATGGCATGCTCATAAAAATAAAGAATAAAAATTGAATTGAATTTTTAAAATTTTTATTTTCAGTTTCAGCATTAAAAAAACTGCATTGCATGTTTCTAGAGTAGCTTCACAGGAATCCCGTGAATAGTTTTTTTTTAGAGCTATCAGGTTGAATAATATGTTTTTAGTCATTTAATCGAAGTGATACTTTATTGAACCTACATTTCCGTAATAATTTGATGTATCTATTCTTTTCGTACGTTGGCTCAATGGGCACATGTAGAATAGTTTCGAAAAAAAAAAAAAAAAAACCTTAATCCTGTGTAAATTATAATGCGTTTGAAGCACGTGGTGGGAGGCGCTCGTAATTGCAATCGCCTTTCAGACGCTCGCAAATACCGCTGTTATAACTATTGCAGCTGCCAGTGAGAGGAGGGTTGTGTGTATTCTGTATATTAGTATAAAGACCGAGGCTGTAATTGGCTGGCCAGACCTGATACTGCTCTCCACGGGGGTAGATTGCACCCGGGTCGGCGGCTGGCAAGTTTGCCATGCACCCACACGCCTAGTGTTATCTCGCCGTGTGGTCAGCCCTACCTCACTACAGATCGTGCGCCGACTAACTAAACACCCATTACCAACGCACCTGCACTTAACCATATCACCAGATTAATTACGTGTACTTTATTTCGTGAGTGTAATGAAAATTTGTGTAAAAATGTATAACAATTCATCCCCACAAAACTATTAAAAAAATTTAATCTATAATAAGAGTTTCGCACACTTTCAAACCTAACAAAAATTTTTCTTAAAATTAGCAATGAATGCAGGAACGGTTTTTTTAGTTTATGGAAACTTGTCCTTTTTTCTTATTTTTATAACCCTGGTTAATTTCTGGAAAACTTATGACGGCTGCATTATATTATTCCTTACAATTTCGTAGTATCAGATTATTTCATCTTTAGTAGCGGCATCGATTTTTTAAATTTAATTTTGATTAATTTTAGCGTGTTTAAATTGGTAAATTTCATTTCAACTGTGTTCATATTGGGAACTTGTTTTGAAACATTGCCTTCCATGATAACGTAATTTTGCGGTATCTCTGCGGTAACTCACTAATCCAGAACATATTACCTTTAATATAAGGTTATTAGTAAATTATTAAATTTTAAGACTAGTTATAGCAATCAGGGAATGCGTATGTAAAAACTGCCGACTTATACCGAAGAAATGCACATAGTAGTAAAATGCTATAATGAGACTTCTTAATAACTTCAATGAAAATAACGTTGTGATGCTTGAATGGAAATTTCTACACGAGGTATAAAACGCTACCTTAAGGCTGTTCAAGTCGATAAAATCATAATTTTATGATACATTGTTTTTGTAGACGATACTTGTGAGTACATTTTACTTTTGTGAAACAATTTTAGCTCTCACAGTTTTCTCATAACGGGATGTCAAAGTCAAAATTTGCTTGTTACGCTACCATGCAAATAGTGAAAACCAACTGACCTACTTAAACCAAATAATTCACTGTGAACCTACATCCCATGAGCTATGCAATAAATCATTAAAAAAACCACAACGTAATATTTTGAATAAAAAAAAATAATCGCAGAAGTACAGAAAAATGTTGCAAATTCGGCAATTTTTTTTTAAACACAAAAACAGTTCGCGGGATTTTTTCAAATGTTTTATTTCGTAGCCTATAGTATGTTATTTCACTGTGAATTATTCACGAACGTGAGTCAGCTGGTTTTTATTATTTGTATGGCAGCAGAATACGCTAATTTTGACTTTGCCGCACCGTTACGAGAAAACTACGCCAGCTAAAAAATTGCTTCGTAAGAGGAAACTGCACTTTCAACTTCCGTCTACAAAACTAACAATATTTAATATAAATATAAAACTATGACTTTATCGCACTTCAACACACTTAAGGTAGCATGTTGCATTTTCCGTGCATAAGTCATAACAAGATGTTCATTATAATTACTTGAAGAATATTACTTTTTTTCTTTTAAACATTGTACAAAAGCCTTCGGTATAAGTCGCCAAGTTTTACGTAACGTCATCTGATGGCTCTAAAAAGACGAGAATATATTCATAATGTAAAAATAATATACGACTGATTGCGTCATCAATATTGGTAAAACATTATGGGTTCATGAGGTTACAGTAAGGTTATATATTTTTCTAGAGCGCGATATTGATACTTTTTAAGTATGTTTTTCCTAACTGAACAATTCAAAACACTAATAATTCCTAACTCGACTGACAAGACCCCATATTAAGAACCTATAATTATCCCGACGTTACGTTAGAATTAATACAAATATGGACGATGAAATAAACGTACGCGTCCATGCATTCTAATGAATTTCGAACGGACTTGCTGTAAAACGTAAATCTGCTGCGTATTGCCAATTCTTTGAATGAAGATGGCAGGAATCTTTTGTTGTACAGTTGATTAGCTGACGGACGAGTTCTACGGGTCACAGTTAATCGACATTTAAAAGATTCGATGTATCGCCACACATAAACGTACCCCGACAGAACGGCAAGAGTTGATAATTCAAGATTCTCTGATAACTTAACGTGAACACTCCATCGTAGGTGCTAATCGGTAATTTTTGGCAGAACGTGGATTAGTTCTGAAAGAAAAATATAATTTCAATAAAATGTAAATTTTTTACTGTTTAATATTGGTTCAAATTTTGTAATAAGTCTCACAATTCATGATAAAATTTACAGCACGAATTGTGAATTTGATACTTCTGTTTCATTGTAGGACTAAAGAATGTCTTCCGTCGTGACAGATGCTACAGTATAAGAACTGTTATTGTACATGAGAAGCTGTGAAATATTCTTAAAGTTATACCAAACACAGTAAACTACGACATACTAGTGTTACATACAAATTGTCACATAGCCCACGGTACGTTAGTGGTCATAAACCTGTTCAGTTAAATACGTTCGGCAGCTCATGTTTGATCGTGTTTAAAACAATGAATGTTTGCGAGGTTACACGACTAAACAGACCACACACAATGAACTTCCTAACCTCAACAAACTTGGAACCTGAGAAGTACCACATTAAGGGCCGATATTATAAACCTCTTTCGAATGATAACCAACTACTATCCCCATAGAGAAAGCATTGGTGAGTAGTTGGTTTGTTATTCGAAAGAGGTCTCTAGATATGGCCCTTAGAGTTGTTGGTATATCTTAAAAATGTTTTGTGCTATCATACCTTTAGAAACACTATGGTTTCTTACAACATATTAGATTGACGGATGCACGTCTGACAATATATGTGTCTGCAGAACAACAGCAGGCATTAAATATTACAATAGCGGGATTCTTATAGGCTCAGTCAAATAGGGTAGCAGCTCCAAGTACAAGCGAAAGCCAGTAACCTTCTGGTAAGCTGAACGTACGTTGAAACTCAGCCAAAAGTCAAGTTTTCCCGCGATAAGTCATCTCCTTTGACCACATTTCATTATTGTCACATCTACACTCAACGGTCGTAACATTTTATTTACCATATTGCATCTAACTGCAATGATGCTGTATGTATAAAGTGGATATAATGATGTACACCTACAAGTTAATTTAATTTAACGACTACAATTATGTCGGACCAAAAAGTCGGCATATTTATTAAACATGTCGTTACTCAAAGAAGCCAATAGAAGAGAGGCATCGAATATATGATCTTTGAAAGAACTGTGCAATGGGAGTGCATGACTGGATTTATTTACTTGGACATACTCCATCGCAATGGAGTATGTCCAAGTAAATAAATCCAGTCATCGAATATATGTTGTCCGAAACTTCATATGAAACCAGTTTACTTTGAACTAGAAGAGACTGCGATCTGAACTAGTTCGTATCGCGTGTAACTGCTCCATAAAGCTGAATATTATAATCTTGCAATAATTAATCATGCAGAAACATTCCAAGATAATTTTTTAAAGCTAATCTATAATTCTCTTGCAATGATTCTATATGACAAATTTATGAAAGATTCCATTATTATTTATGTCAAACATTTTACTAAGACTGCAGCATTCTATGCTTTGTTGAAGAGATAATTTTGATAATACAATTTGAATAAATGTTGTGGCTAAAATACTCAGAAACAATAAAATTGTTGAACACACCCCCTTTAGAGGGTGTGGTACATAATTCAACGCTAAAAGCATTAATCTATAACTATAAGTTTCTTGAATCCAATTGGCGAAAGTTAAAACAATAGCAATCCTAGACAATAGTTTTAGCCAACGTTTTAAACAAAATTGTTTCCAGTGTTACTAACTTCTGAGATACAATCTCTGACACCGGAACCTCGTGCATTTAACTGCGGCGCAAGAGATCGCGCTTAACGAATTAGTAATTCTGGATGAATATTTACTCATAAAATTGGCAAATACCATTATTTAGGATTGTTCCTTGAGTATTTTATCCACACTGGCTTCGAAAAAAGTGTAGAAATCATTTGATGTTTTCAGCGTTTATTTTTCAACCACGCATTCTTTAAGGACGTTGGACCCTTAAAAATTCAAAATTTTATATTTGTGCCAAACACGGCTCAACTTTTACACATCAGATAACATGTAATTTCACCGAATAAAAAAAAATAGGGCCCATAGTTTTAGCATAATCACCTATCAAAGCCACAAAATGGCAGTTGCGGTGTAGCCAAAATAATAAAAAATAATTAACTTGCAGAAACAAGATAACTCATATCGATACTTAATGATGTGAACTACTTCAAGACACTTTTGTAAACACAAAGCGATGTATTTTTGTATTTTTAAAAATTGATGAAAATGAGTAAATTTTTGCTTAACTTTCACTTTCGGCTACTACTGAAATATTCAAAACTAACTTTTGTCAAACATGTCATGAAATGCATTGATACACTGACTTTCAGTTCCCGTAATTTTGAATTCATTGGTTAATTACTTTTTTTTTATTTTGGCTGCACCGTAATGGTCAATTCGTGACTTTGATGAGTGATTTTGCGAAAACTATTGGGCGTAATTTTTTTTATTTGGGGAAATGACGTGTTATCTGATGTGCAAAAGTTGAACTGTGTTTGGCACAAATATAAAAAATGAAATTTTACGGGTCCAACACCCTTAAGTGAAGTAGTTCTGTATCCAGTGTAACCGCAGCCTAAACGGCAGATTTGTAGCATGCTGAAAGGTTGGTCGATTACGAGAGGCCGAGGGTTGGAATATCGGGTGTTGGTCGTTATTGGAAACATGTTTGTAGGAAGGCAGCGGTGAGGCGATAGATTTACTGCTCCGGGTGCTAGGTTGGTGCTTAGTTAGCCAACGGCTTCTTTGTCCTGCCGCCAGAGCGGTTTGCCTGGCCATAGGGCTGTGTTGGCCCCATGAGGTGTGTTGGGGGGGGGGGTTCAGAGACCACAGCCACAGCAGTGAGAGAGTTGACCGTATCGCCAGCGGCCGTGCGGTAATATCCCCTGCAGCAGGGGTTATGTTGGATAAACAGTGTCGCCACCCTATTAATATCTCCGCCCGGGGGGTAATTCGCCGGACATTAAAGATGCGAAGCCATAGCATCCTGGTGCAAAACTGGGGGTGGGGGTGGAGGAGGCGAGGTTTCCTGTGGATGCACACTCGCAAACACACACACACACACCACGTGTGAATTGAGATAGCCCGAATTACACAGTCGTCGATGATGTGGGGCTTCGTGGGGTTCGTGTATGTTTCTGGGGTCGTGCTCGCGGGGAAATGATAACAGACCGTGACATTACAGATAGCCTCGTCGACAATAGGAGAGTTGTCGCCACTTTGTGCCTAATGCTTGTTGACACTCTCCGAGCTTTAAATACAACACGTGTGGTTTCCATGGGAACGGCATGTGTTCCCGCTGTCACAAATGATTTCTGAAGTTAACTTGGTAGCCCGTGTAGTGTAAATAATTAAATAAATATGGTATGAGGAGGGTACTCTAGGGCGCAGACGACTAACGTATACAGAATGTCAATGCCTAGGCCACATTCGAGTAAAATAGCCCTAGGGCCAGGATATCACATCCTGAACATCAGACTTACTATTGGATGCCCCTGGTGGCGTCATTTATGGGGGGGGGGCAGGGAGGCAAATTTCCCCTGGGTTTAGAATTTTGAGTGTAAAAAATATTTTTTTTTTGTATTTTGTTATTTAGGCCTAAATACTGCTAACTTTAGCACATAAAACTGAAGTTTTATTATTAAAGTTTTTAATTTATACATGCTTAATTAATAAAAAAGATGCAACAAGGTCACTGTCACCGAAAAAAATCTTGCCCCCCCCCCCCCCAGAAATATCTGAAATGACTTCCCTGGGATGTCCGTTGACATCTTCTTGTCTTGAAGGATGACATCAAATGTGGCCCTACAATGGACTGATTGAAGATATTTTGGCCAGCTCTTGAAAGTTTGTGGACCAGGTGAACGAGACGTGCTGCAGCGTGGTACAGAAAGTAATTTTTCTTATATAACTATAAAAAATGTTTCCAATGTGTTTATCTACGAAAAGAAGATACACTTCAAGCTGTGTCCCGATGATATTAAAAATATCGTCTGCTAACTAAAAACATGATTTCCAAGCTCCTAAAATGTGCTAAAAATGTCTTTATCCCGTCGCTGTAGCTGAGAAAATATCAACCGTAATCGGAAAACCCAAATAATAGAAACCTGTATTGTACTTTGCCATGTACGAGTATTTTCCACAAATAAAATAGCAGGGTCACATTTGAAGTCCCGTTGCAAAACACTTTCTACGAAAACATTGCAC
Organism: Medauroidea extradentata; assembly: GCA_003012365.1. Taxonomy (NCBI): domain Eukaryota; kingdom Metazoa; phylum Arthropoda; class Insecta; order Phasmatodea; family Phasmatidae; genus Medauroidea; species Medauroidea extradentata. Next base: position 18,847 of record PNEQ01071104.1, read on the forward strand.
GGTGGTTTATTAATTCCCGCCTAGAAGCGATAAGGTGTTGGATGGACGAGTTACATTTGAATTATTAGGGACCGCGGTGGCCGAGGGGTCAGACCTCTCGCCTCCCACCAAGGCAATCCGGGCTAGATTCCTGGCGGAGTTGGTCCCCGGATTTTCGCACGGGGGAATCGTGCCGGACGATGCCGTTGGTCGGCGGGTTTTCTCGGTGATCTTCCGTTTCCCCCGCCCATTCATTCAGGCGCTGATCCATACACGCCTCATGTCACCACTCACCAGAGCTGAAGACCTCGGGCACGATAAGGGCAATCCAGCCAACTAGGTTTAACATTTGTATATTTTCTTGGATGGTCGTCAGACACTTCTTCCACTGCGAGTCCAAGAACAAGCAATATGCTACACGATACGCGCGAAGATCGTTGTGCTGATAACCAATTCCTCTCTCTTACAACTAAATTTGAATTGCTCTCCCGTCATAAAATTGGTATCCGCTCGAAAGCCACTCTGTCTCTGCTCATACCTAAGCATTGCACTAGTGCCTATTCTAAATATTTTACAGTTTCTGCAGTACGCGCCTGGAATGCACTGGAGGAACATCTAAAATAAATGTTTTCTCAACCTACATTTAAAAGAGCTCTTTTTAAAAGTATGAACGCTGATTTTGATAGTACAGAGAGAACAGTGGATGGTCTCACTTTCATTAATTTGGTGTGAATGTGTGCGTGATTGAATTGTGAACGACTTCTGTAATGTTTTCTTTTCCTTTTTTTTTACCTCATTTGTGTTTCGCAATGTATTTTACGTTTTGTGATTTTTAGAGACTGTTCTTTGCTTTTTGAATAATGCACTTCGTTTGATGATATTAAAAGTTGTAACCGCTGCTGTTAAGTGGTAGACAAAGCAATATTGCCTTAACTTCGCCACAAGTAAAAATAAGTAGAATTAAATAAATAAGTAAAAATAAATTAAATGACACCTCACTCGTCTTTACCGCCTGACTGAAGGCATTTTCGTGAGAATCGGGCTCTAGCTGATAGATTGGGCCCTGCAGATAATCCTTGTCAGTTTTGGTAACATGAGTTGCCACATCCTTATCCTCTCATAACTGCTCCACATTCACCCAAGGTATTGGGGTTAGAACCAACATATCTCCACAAGTAGATGCCCTGTTTTCGTCTGGTAAAAAATTGAAATTATTAAATTTTGATTACTGTTTTTACATGATTATAATTATTCCAGAAATGTTCCGATTGCAACATACTATAGAGCATGGTAAGGTACAAGTCTAAGACATGGTTTTATGTGTTATTCATGTTGCATTACTCTACTACAATTAACTAAATTAATAAAAAATGGCTTTTTTCCAGATTTTTTCTTTAAAAAGTTAAAAAAAATTTATATATATCAAATGTCTTAGACAATTATACGACTTTACGACACCTACTTCCGAAAACGGTATACTTTAGCTTCATTCGTTCTCTCAAAAATGATCAATAACGGTACACATGTTCCTCGCTGTTTAGCATACCGTACCAAGCACCCTTAAGCGCTGACCAAAATCTCTCTTTCTCTCACTCATATTCGACTTATCTCCTCCGTTTCCCTGCGTCAAACGTAAAAAAAGGTAGCGTCCACTGACTCTTAAGGAGCGAACCTACATAAATGAAACCTGAGCAAGCGGTCGACGGACGTACACTTGGAGCGACAGCTGGCCACAGGTTTATATTTATGCTGTTGCTGCTAGTTTAATTTATTAACTTCTAAAAAGGAGCATATAATACTAAACCATCAACTAGACATTTTGGAAATTGTTGGTTCTATGTAGCCTATTTTATCAAAACATAAGTTTTTATAATTTTGGCTAATTATCGACTTAGTTAATCTTTCTTTAAGTCAATAACTAGCCCAAATTATACAAACTTATGCTTTGAAAAAATAGTAGGCTACATAGTACAATTTGCAACATAATTATGTAGCGCACCAATTTTCAGAAGTTAGAAAATATAACATATTAAAGTAGCATAAATAGAGACTCAAGTGCGATAAAATCATTATTTTATAGTTTTATGAAATATTGTTAGTTTTGCAGACGATACTAGTGAGTGCAGTTTCCTCATACGATACAATTTCAACTGGCGCAGTTTTCTCATAACGGTGCTTCAAATTCAGAATTTGCATGTTCTGTTGCCATGCAAATAATGAAAACCAATTGACTTACGTACGTGAATTAATTCACAGCGAAATAACATACTATTGACCACGTAATGAAATATTTGAAAAAGCCCGCGAACTGTTTTTGTATTTTAAAAAACTGCTGAATTTGCAACGTTTTTTGGCCTTTTACCATTTACTTCTTATATACGAAATACTACATCGGTTTTTTATGTTTTATTGCATAGCATATGGTAGGTAAGTTTACATTGAATTATTTTGTTCAAGTAGGTCAGTTGGTTTTCATTATTTGCATGGCAGTAACAAACAAATTTTGTCATTGACCCCCGTTATTAGAAATCTATGAGAGCTAAAATAGTTCCACAGGGGTATAATGTACTCACAAGTATCGCCTATAAAACTAACACTATTTCATATAAATTAAAAATTATAATTTAATCGCACTTGATCATACTTAAGGTAGTTGCCTGGCCAGGCGCGGCGCCGAGCGGTGCGTAGAATAGAGACTGATACCAGACTATCACAAAAACTGTTCAACGCGCATGACATAAGTGTTATCTACTTAGGAATGGCATGTAAAGAATGGTAAACGTGTGTATGCTTATATCAGGCTCACCTCATTAATTAAAGCATATTTCCTAGAAGCTGAATACGACGATATTTTGTATTTTTGCATGGTTTTTTTTAGGAACGAAAACCTTGCCGCAGAATCTTTTAAAAGTTATAGTCGTGTATAAAGCATATTTTTCTTTAATAATAAGTGACCAATGAAAGTCTGATATAGGAGCGTTCTCGGCGATAAGACTGCACGCCAGTCTTGAGCCTAGGGTGAGGCGTGATGCCCGTGCTAGATCGTCTTTATAGCTTCCGCACTTATAGGCCTCGAACACGCAGAATATGTTCGCCCAGGCGGCCACCTTAAGGTGCCGGTCTACCAGTGAAAAACAGTCACAGTTTAATTTCGATAATCTGACGTTATGATATGGTAGAGGAGGCTTCTGAGTGACTCCTTCCTAAGCCACTAACTTGTATATTAGCTGACGGTCGCTCCAGGCAAGGCTCAGTCGCGAGATAGCTTCGGAGGGGAAGGGTTACGTTACTCTGCTCCTCAACCTGTTCCTCAACCACGCGAGTGCTTGGCAACCCTCCCCTCTACCCCTCGGGCAATCTCACGCTCTGCCCTTGCAGTGTTGCCAGATACCGCGCGGGGAGCTCGCCCGGCTGATAGCAGAGCTGCTGGTATTCACGTGCAGCCTGTTCCTACTACGCAAGTAGTATTTTCCCTCACCACTGTCGCGCACGTTTCGTGGATTTTAAAAACGTATATACTGTTTTAGGAACTGCAACTTATTGACAGCATAACTAAATATCGTATTTCTCTATACTACTTAACTACTATAATTATGTAAGAATGAGTTTCGCTAATCCAAGCTTACATTTAGTTTAATTTGCTTATCAAAGCAACATGTCTACTCAATAACAGTGAACTATAAATTGTCTTAACTCAGTGTAAAGAGCGCGCGCAATATGCTCGTATGATGTCATAGTAATTCCCATCGCAAAGTCTCGCACGGGATACGAACCCGTAACCGCACCCCTCCCACACCACAAACTTTATATAATACCTGAGTGAATGTTAAAGGCAGGTCATGATAATTCTTTCGCATGT